>PVJC01000907.1:0-106361 GCA_004026665.1 Murina feae | reverse complement strand
CCTCCCCTCCCCTCCCCTCCCCTCTCTCCTTCTCTTATGTTTCTTGACAGCCCCTACTCCCATTCACATGCAGAACAGGGACTCAATAATTAGGAGTTAAATTGAAGTGATTCAATAAAACAAAGAGGTGGTTAACTTCTACAGTGATAATGTCTCTGAGGTCCCTCCTGTGAAGAAGTTGGATGATTACAGAAGGGTGTGGGAGAAGTCCTGGCTGTGTAATGCAAGTCAGTGTACTAGTGCTGAGAACAGTAATAGTACCTGGCTCATGTCAAGTTCAGTGTTATTATTTGAAGGCAGCCATCAGAGTGTCTTCCTCTCTAGGTTAAGTATCCTCATTTAAATGATTTCCAGACCCTTGCTCTGCTCTATGTCTTCCTCTACATTATTTCTGACTCCCTGATGTTCTCCCAAGAATCAGAGACCTCATTGCATCCCAGGCCAGTGAAATTTAAATAGGAAGAAAAGAGATATCACCTCCCTTTCCCCCCATCAAAAGTTAATCTCTAAAATTTAACACTTCCTTTCAATTACAGATGTAGGCAATAAACTATAGTAGTATTAGAAATACTTGTGACTTTGTAACTAAGAGAAATCAAATATGTTTAAACCACATTATAGCCTTTATGATATTTGAAATTTTATAAGCTTATTTACATTTTAAAATAAATTGTTGGTATTGTACCCACTACTAGATTATATAGGAATGTATCACAATATGTTTACCATTTTCGTAATATATTTTAATATAATTCCCTTTGTTATACTCTGTATTTTATTTTATGCATTTAAAACCATTATTCTGAGAAGTATTATTAACCAGACTGCCAAATGGCATGAAAAAAAATTTAATAATAATAGACAGCCTAGTAAAACTTAGAGCACCTGGATAAAAATGTAACATTCACTTCCATTAATTCAGATTTATACCGAATTTCATTTATGTTTTAATTATTATAAAAATAATATATACCCATAGCTTCATATGGCTGAACAGTTTACAAAGTACAGCATCCAAGTCACTCCCATCTCCATCTAATTCACAATTATTGTGGGTATTTTTCCAGATATTGGCTATACATGTACCCTAAAATATATCTAGGTATCTAGATATAGATTTAGATTATATATATATATATATATATATATATATATATATATATATATATGATAGATAGATAGATAGATAGATATTTACTACACTGTCACATAATCTACAATGTTTTATGCAAACTGCTCCATTGACCTTTAAATAGCTAAGACATTCTCTCGCTCACATTGAGTTTGTAATCAAGCAACTTTCCAAGTCTTTTCATTTGTATTATTGTTAAACCCTATTTTAATTTATAATAAATTAAACTAGTGTTTTATTATAAGATTTTTATTGAATTTTAAAGAGAGAGGAAGGGAGAGGGAGTGAGAGAAACATCCACATGAGAGCACATCCATTGGGCTGCTTCCATAAGCACCCTGACTTTGTGGATCCAGCCTGTAACCGGTTCATGTGTCCTGACCAGGAATCGAACCAGCAACCTTTTGGTGCATGGGATGATGTCCAACCAACGGAATATCCTGTATGATTGTCATAATCTCATCAAACCATTTAGATTTCCAAAAATGCTTTTCAATGTCATAGCTATCACTGACATCTTTATAATTATCCTCAGATCATTCAACAATTAGGTATTGAGTGCCATTCATTTGTCAGGTAATATATATATATATATATATATATATATATATATATATATATATATATATATATATATATATGGGTTTCATAGTCCTTTAACCACCTTATGAGATGGGTATTATTGTTACTCCCATTTTAAAGATGAGGAAACTGAGGCAGGCACAAAGAATAACCTTAACAGTAACTTGTCCAAAACTTACAGGCAGTAAGTATCTAGTTTATTAGGTATGAACTTACTAGAAATGAACATATATTAGGTCAAATAATAGATGAGCTTATTTGGTACAACTAGAAACTGAACAGAATGTCAAGGAAGCAGACTTAAGCTAATAGGCTGGCGATGTTGATGACACTGGAGGCAATGAAAATAAATCACTCCAAAGTGTCTAACAGTCAGAGCTACACACTGGTCTGGCTGTGTGGGCCATTTGCAGCCTGGATTTGTTATGATTGGTTAGCGTGCCATTCTGATAGTTTAGTGCCCATTAGTCCTTTAATCTTTTCAATATCACTACTGTCTGCTTAAAGTTAGTTTCTGTTGAGGTAACCACACACTCATTAAACCCTACAGCGTGTGTATTGGCATAATTCAAACTAATGTTGAGACTCTGGGACTAGAGGAATCATAGGGAACAGAATTAATGTCTGGGCTACCCATGCCCTGAAAGTCCATCTGTACCAAGTTTCAGTTTAACTCAGAGAGTCATTTACAGTAATTTTATTGTCTACAAAATAGTTTCCCCCATTCCTCCCAGATCTTCCTCAATTTAACTTATAGAAGAGGCATGTGTAATCCCAAGCTTTCATGTTGAGAGATTTTTCTCCTCTTTCTTTCCAGATACTCTTGATCTTATGCTGTCCTCATCATTTCTCAAATATGGATATACTTACATTGCACTAGAAATCTTTCTTTGTGCTTACATTCTTCTTTCATGTTCATCACCAGCAGATTGGGAAGCAAATACTCAAGACTGTGTAAAATGGGTACATTTACTTGGCAAATATGTGAAGTCAGTGGGTAGGTGAATAAATACAGGCTAGCCTTGACAGTGTGGCTCAGTAGTTGAGCATCAGCCTATGGTCACAGTTCAGTTCCCTGTCAGGGCACATGCCCTGGTTGCAGGCTCATTCCCCAGTAGGGGACATGCAGAAGGCAGCCACTCAATGATTCTCTCTATCATTGATATTTCTCTCTCTCTCAAATCAATAAAAATATAATAGAAAAAAAGGAAATACAGGCTAGAAAGGTAATGATAATCCAATTGTAGACCAGCTGCAATTCTAGACCAAAGTTCAGAAATTGAGACAAGGATACCCCTTCAATTCCGCTGAAGCCATACACATTTTATAAACACTTAGGGTTTTTCTTCTTTTCTGTTTTCCTCAGAGAACTACATTGTTTCTGTTCTCTTTTACTCACCAAGAAGCTCAATCTTTCACAATATATATTCAAATGAAACCATCAGGAAGACTGATTTCTGAGTATTATATTTTATTAATGTGACTGTTAACATTAAATTAAAACTTTCACACAGTATCTCCTCCATTGAAGTTAGAAAAGCACAATGTAACTTTAAAAATTCTTTGATTTTATAAATACAAAAGATTAATTTTGTCTAAAAGGAGAAATAGATAATAGAAATTTTTGTGCATGGGAAAATTGGAGCTTTTAAAATTGTAGCTTGAAATTATTCATGTAGTGAAAAAAAAAAAACACATTTTTTCATACCCAACACAGAGCATTATAGAAGTACCCTTTGAGGTCTGATGTTTGCTTTGTGATTAATGAGAATGTATCTGGCTGGTTTTTTGTGAACAATGAAAATTAATGTGCTTGTAATTTTTTCTGGCTACTCACTGCTTAATTGTGTAATCAGTAGAATCCATTTTGAGGGAAAAAGTCTAATTAGAAAATTATGTTATCAATCAATTTATATTTATTTAAAACTATTAAGTGGCCCCTTCTATAGTATAAGAGAAATAAAAAAGAGAAATAAAAAGCATAAACCATTCTTGATTCCCTTTGGGAGTGAACTTAATAAAGAACCAGTGTGAAGAAATTAGGCACTTGCATTTGTCATAGACATATGGCAATATGATGTGAGATAATGCTAAAACACACAAGAGAGAGCAGGAGAGAGAGAGAGGGGGAGAGGGAGAGGTGGGGAGAGAGAGAGAGAGAGAGAGAGAGAGAGAGAGAGAGAGAGAGAGAGAGAGAGATATTATCTCAGGATTGGAGCATTATGAGCTGAGTCTTAACCCATGTGGAACATTTCAGTAAGGGAGGCTAGAAGATAGGACAGCAGTCTGAGGAAATCATAAAGAGAAAGTTGTAACTAAGTGGAGATGAAAAGTGTACCTACTATTTCGGAATAGCACATGGACCTACCTTACAGTGAAGAAAGATTAATGCAAGATGATGGCTTTCAAAGGTTTTAACAACAAATATCCCTTTATTTAAATAATGCACATATGGAAATCCCAATATTAAAAAAATACAGATAAAAATGAGCTGTTTTGACTGAATGCAGGAAAGTCAGGATGGCATCTTTTAGAGAAGCAGGTGAAAATTCTTGGTAACAGTGTGGATTTATTAAAAGCTTCTTGATATTTATGCCTTGTATTTTTCCTATTTATCTTTGCAATTTGACTCCTGCTGGCCAGACTCTTACCTGGATTCCCGACTTACAGACTTGTGATTCTCACTCTGTTTCTAGATTTCAGCAGCCCTCCTGGACCCTAGGTTCTGTTCTCCTCTAGCCAGTTTCTGGTCCCTTGGTCTGTCTACCTGGTTCTTCTTGTTTGTTCAGACTTCGCTTCTTCCTACCTACATCTTCACCCGATAGTAGGTCACCACTTCCAGCTTCAGCCAAGAAAACCCACCCATTTTGAGGATGGTGTCATGAAACAAGTGTTAGGGAGTAAGAAAGGAACTGAGGAGATGCCTTTGGGAACAGAAAGGAAAGGACCTTTGCTTTGTAATGGATGATATGATAGCATTTGTGATGAGTTAGGTATAGGAAGTGAAAGAGTTTAAACAAGCAAGAGTTATAGGTTTGGATCAAAATGCCAAAAGAATGTACCATAATAAAATAAGTCAATAATTACTAATATGTGAATAGCCTTTGTGGTCCACAAAGCATATTCTTTTGTTATCTCATGTTCAATCTCATAATAACCCTGTTAAGAAGATTTGTTACCTCTGTGCTGCATAAGAAGAAGAAAAGAGATCATGTCCTTTGGCCAAAGACATACTGTAAATTAGTTTAGACTGCCAATTTAACACTAGTCTTATGGCTGTAGATCCATTCTTCACTTCATGGTAAACACTGGATACTGTACAAAGCGATAAGGTATTCTGCATTTGCTTTCATACTGGGTCCTGTGATGAGGGCCACATTTACAATTAGCCACATTTCATAGGATTAGGAAGTGCATGGTATGCATGTTGAATAGTTCTTTCTGCTCTGGTGAAAGACATCATTAATCAACTATCCTGGTCTTTCCTGCTGTGCCTGGATGCTGCCTCACAGTCTCAATATATTACTGTAGGCAACCACAACTCATAAATCAGAGTTGTCTGAAAGTTGAAACTCATTTGCCATTCTGGCACTAGCATCTTGAAATGACACATGCACTGTGGTACAAAACTCAATAAAATTACATGCTTGGTTTCTAGTCCCTCAGGATAGCCCTTTGTATTCCCACATCTGAGGCCAATTAACCCCTTGAGCATCAGGTTAGACTTGTTAAATGAGACCTAATCAAGTGCCTACTAATTAGGCTTAAACTTTGATTCCTGGGACTAAGCTCCTACATTCCACTCAATGTCTAGAATAAATGTCCTATCTTATTCTTTACTAACAGAGTTCTGTTGCAAAGCCCAGTTCCTCCAAGTTAGGATCTTGTCATGAGTTCTTCCCTATTTTTCAAGAGACTAGAGTCCAGTTCTTATTGTCCAGTTTCTGTGACTGGATCCCTATATTATCTATTATTGTGAAAAAAAAAACACTCTCAAATTTTACAGGCTTGAGGGAATAGCAACAGTAATCTTTAGTATAAATGTACAGTTTTACTAATGTTTTTCAGTGATGGCTCCTTTTTTCTCCATGTGGCTTAGTTTTAGTTTAGTTTTTCTTTCCTAGTTGGCAATTAAATAGAATTTTAATTTCATACTTTACCAATGAAAGGTTATACACATAAGTCAATATATATCCTATCTAATAAAGAGGGAATATGCTATTGACTGTCCTGCCCTCAAAAATGGTGGCACCCACAGCCAATAAGGAGGGGATATGCTAATTTACTGCCACACCCTCAAAAATGGCAATGCCCACTGCCACAAGATGGTGGTGCCCAGTCCCCTCAGCCCCACCTCTGCACACCTGCCTCTGGAGTCCCCCAGTCCTCTTAGCCCCCCAGCTGCCCAGGGCTGCCCAAGGCTCAGGTAACCAGGGTCGGCCGAGGCTTGTGCCACTGGCAGTGGCAACAGCAGAGGTGTGGTGGGGCGTCACCTTCCCCTGATTGATGGGTCACCTCCCTGAGGACTCCTGGACTGTGAGAGGGAGCCCCCCTCCTGTGCATAAATTTTGATGCACAGGGCCTCTAGTATATATATATATACCTATGACTTTAATCTATGCATGTCTATGTACTCAGCTGAAAACAATTACAAGGTATGGCCTAACAGGTACTAGAGGGCTTCAAAACAAAACAAACACCAACAACAGAAATGTTGACAGGTATTGATCTTCAGTTTGAACACTAAGGATTCATATTCTTGGTGGTTTATTTACATGGCTGGCAGTGTGATGCTGTCTCTAGTAACTGATCCAGGGCTGTGGGCTGAGGTCTTCAGTTCTCTCTACATTGGCCTCTCTGGGGCTACTTAGTCTTATTCACAGCATGGTGCCTGACTTTTAAAAGCAAGCATTTTGAGAATGTGTGGCATTCTTATGGCCTAATCTCAGAGCCACTTCAGCCATATTCTGTTGGTCAAAGTAGTAACAAAGGCTCGATCAGCTTGAGGAGAAGGAACACACATTCCACCTCTTGATGGGGAGAGGTAGCCAAGTTGTAGAAAACCTAGATATCTAGAGATATCGCTATGGCCGTCCTTGGAACAATGGAAGCTGTCCTGGTCTCTCTGCAAGGCTCTATTGCCATTTTTTATTTTGCCCATTATTTTGTCCATCTTCTTTAATGCCAGACTACTTTGCTCAGATTACTTTGCCTATCTTCTGAGATACTGACCTCCTCTTGCCTGCTGCCAGATGTCCCAGGTGCCATCTGCCTGGATCTGAATTCCCATTGCTGTAGTTTATCATGTTGGTGCCATAATATATTTGTAAATGTGTCTACTGCCAACATTTGGCACACAACCCAGAAGGTGTTTCTGAACTTGAAGTTCATGGTATCCCATCACCTAGAAAATTATATGATTGAGAGAGAAAAAGAATTTAAAAGGCATGTTTTTTTTTAGACCCAAGTAGACCTCATTTCCAATCTCAGCTAACACTGTGGGAAGCTTTCCTCTCACCCTCCATTTACTCTTCCATCCAGTGAATATAGTACATTTTTCATTTCATAATTGTGAGAATTAAATATATTTATACAGTGAGAGGTTTGTTGACTAGCCTGAAAGCTGTGGGGAAACGATATAAAGCATGTATATTTTTATTCAATTATTACTTTAAACCATGCTCTGTTTTTACCTATTCTTTTTTGTGCTCAATGTCTTCATTGGCGCTATTTTTTCATTTCTTGTTACTTTGTGTTGTTTTAATTACATTACAGCCAAAACTCCCATCTTGTGCTTAGTTTAATACCTCTGCCTCCCCAGAGTGCAGGTGCGTTTTATCTGGGGTTACTTGGGGTGGTGAGAGGGCCTGGTTTATCTGCTCTCTTCCTTTGCCTTCCACTCATCACTGTGGGGTAGATACAGGGTTGTATTGAGTTGGATTGAGTTTGGTTTGACTGTGAGATTCCTCTCCCTCCTTTCTGAGTCTGGCTGTTATCCAGCCACGGCAGGCAAGAAAAGGAAGGATCTCCTCGTCTGTGAGGTATCAGAAGCATCTTTGGCCAGAATGTTCTTTTCTGCTGCCTGTGGTCTCTGTTCATGGTAAGCTTGATGGTGGAGATAGCTTCCAGCCTCACCCTCTCTCTGTCTCCTTGATAGAGGGGAAGCATTGCCTCCAGCCCTCTGAAAGTCTGTGCTCACCCCTCTCATGACTGATACATTGACTAGCCATCTAGTCCTAACCACTGCTTCTTTCTCTAATCTGGATGCTCCTTCATGTAGAACCAGAACCAAGGGAGGGTGTTATTGAACAGAAGTGGGAATGCCTTCCCCCCACCCCTGGCTTCCTAAACACCTTAACCCTCCTTTTATCCTCTTACCCATGGTCTCTCTACTCTGCAAGTGTGGGCTGCCGAGCAAGTGCAGCCATGTTAGTAATATGCAGCTGAGAAGTTAGCACCAGGTACATTGTTCTCAAACTCCAGGGCATACATGTGAGGCTTTCTCAGGCACTCTTTCACAATACTCAGCATTGATGGCAGCTTTGAGGTTGGGTCTGTAGCCTCTACAGCTGGAGGCATCCAGTCCAGGTTGAGGTTTGTCAACTGTTCCTTTTCACTCACTGCCCTGACCTAAGAACCTTCCTGGTCACTTGCTTTGTTGGTGTGAGTATCCCACCAGAAGGGACATTATTACTCTTCCCCTGGTTATTTGTTTTAATCATCTTTCAGCTCAACTTCTGTGCAGATATTGTATTCTATGCTCCTCATGGATGGAAAACCCAGGAAAGAAAAAGGAAAAAAAAAAAAAAGCACGGTTTCAGCAACTTTCCAGGGGCAGCAGCATTTTGTCTGAGTCTAGCAAGAATTGAATAGAATTGGGAGCTTCTCCAAGATATGTCCCTCATCAGGGCACCCAGTGGATGCTCACTCTGAACATCAACATAGGCTATTTCTGAGTAACTAACATGCTGTTGAGGGGCTTATTTTTTTCCAACAGCTCGTGTGAACCAGTGCCTGCTCCTCTTTGTCAGACACCAGCAGCTTCTTTAGAAACCCTGGGCACATTAAAACACTAGCTGTGCACATAGCAGGGAAGGATGATGTGCATTGTTCATTTTTCCTGAAACAGAACCTTCGAAAAGCAAGCCTTGAAGTCTTGCTTATGAGGATGGTGTTTCCTCTAGCCCTTACCATGGGTGTGTGTGGGTAAGGGGTGCCCTTTCTGGCAAGCCTGTGAACTGTAAGAGCTGTGACGGCTGCTATTTGTGTGGTAAACTGATTCTTGGCCTTCACTGAATACTCACAATTCCAGTAGCAAAGACCCCCACTGTTTCTTAGGGAATAAAAACTGGGTAGACTTCCAAGATTCTGTGCTCACTCTGTGATTTAACAATGGCCCCAGGACTGCTATTTTCAACTGAATTTGGAATGGAAGATCGATTATATTTTCCTGTTTACATTTGCCAGTTATATATGCCAGTTTTTTGCAAATTATTTTTAAAGTGGTCTGCTCCCAATTTTTAAATCATCAGTGCCATTAATCTATGTATTGTACCCTGATGCTGGTGGAACTGAAACCCATTTCCCATTCTTCTAACTTTTGTTGCAAGCTATCATGTCAACCTGTAGGATTAGATGACATAGTGCTTTTTGAGGTGTTCTGAAGATGAATCTATAATGGAAACTTAGAATGTGGTTGTTGTTTTTTTAGTTGGCCTAAGGTTTCTAATGTCATTTTCATTTTCTTTTCTTTCCTGCTGAAAGTTTTCTAAAGAGTCCCTGATTGCCTTGCTCAGTGTGGCACACAAAGCCTCTTAAAGTCTTGCCCCTTAGCCTTTTCCTGCCCATATATTCTACAGCAAACACATTTTCCTATGCCATGATCTTACTCCAAAATCCTAGAATGCCCAAACAACACTCATTTTGGTATTCTATTACTTGCTGGTTTGACATTTTTAATGTTTTATGAGATTTAGTCTAGCCTCGCATTGGATTTCTCTAGTTAAACTGAGTGACAAATCAATGTCAACTTGGTGCCTATGCATGAATAATCCCCAAGTGTTCAGCAAACCGCAATTAATTTATTAAGAGCTGGAAATTATCATTTGACTAAGCCGGTGAGGGATTTTAGTAAAGAGTAGTGGTCGGTGTGGACAAGAAGATTCTGTTTGTATGCTCTTTCCCCTCCTGTGGTAGGAGGGAAGTTACAAAGAGCAGAAAGACAACATAGAGAGCATGTAGTTTCTGTAGCCCTAGATGCTGTGTATGGGGACTTTGGAAACTCCTAAGAAAGCTGTGGAATTGGGCTCCTGACTTCATGTCAGCACGAGGGCAACATGTTTTCCCTCTTCCTGCCTACTCTTCTCTCTTCCATCTTTCCTAAATCTCTCTGTGATACTCATTTTGATCTTTGCACTGGTATAATGTTTGTACCAAAGGCAGAAGTTGCTAGCTGACTTGAATTTTAGTTGGAATATAGTATGAGTTTGCTTGAGGGTTTTCATTCTGCATGGAAATGGACAAGCCCAGAGCAGGCCATAGCCACGGTCTGTGGGAAAACGGTGTTTAAAATGTTGTTAGTGGCCCAGTGATGTAATTAAGCAAGCCCGTGCTCATATTTATTTCCTCATTCAGAAAACACCTTATTGTGGCCTATTCTGTGACTAATAGAAATGCAATGTTGAAGAAAGTGTCCTTCTCCCAAGAAACTTGCAGTCTAGTGAAGAACCCAAATATGACAATACAATAAGCTCTTGACTGATGTGCTCTGGTAGACATTCCAGGATACAGAATAGCTAGTAGACATTATCTCCAAGTAACTTCTGATAACTAGGAGAGATGTGAAATCCATGCAAATTAATATAACACAATGTAAAACATACCATAGTAGTAGAGTATACAAATGTGCCATATTAAATCTATAATAATCTATAATAATAAAAGCATAATATGCTAATTAGACCAGATGTCCTTCTGGATGAAGCCAGGCCTGCAAGGGAAGTCCAGGTCCCAGGTGCCAGAGGGAAGCCAGTGCTGACAGCTGGGTGAGGGCCCATTCTTGCACAAATTTCATGCAATCAGGCCTCTAGTCCTGTCTAATAAAGAGAGGGAGTATGCTAATTGACACTCACAATGTTGCAAAGATGATGGTGCCCATAGCCAATAAGGAGGGAATATGCTAATTGACTGTCATGCCTTCAAAGATGGTGGCACCCACAGCCACAAGGTGGCAGTGCACAGTCCCCTCAACCCCACTGATGTGGCAGGTGCATGGTAAGGCCAGGCCCGCCCTGCACGCCTACCTCCAGAGTCCCCAGTCCTCTCAGCCCCCCAGCTGCCCAGGGCCAGCCTAAGGCACATGAAAGCCTTGGATGGTGGCTGCCCAGCTGCACAGGGACGCTCAAGGCTCAGGTATCCAGGGCTGGATGAGGCTTGTGCTGCCAGTAGTGGCAGCAGCAGAGGTGTGATGGGGATGTCGTCTTTCCCTAGTTGCTGGGTCGCCTCTGGCTCCTGAGGACTCCTGGACTATGAGGGGGCAGGCCAGGCTGAGGGACTCTCCCTTCAGTGCATGAATTTTCATGCATAGGGCCTCTAGTATTATATAATGAGACACTTTTCATAAATGTTGTAAATATATAAAAGAAGAGATGTAACTGCCAATTTGGCAGGGGATGAAGGAAGGGTAATGCTTGGGGATCAGGGAATAGTTTATGAAAGTGGTGAAATCTGAGTTGACCTCCAAGACTGTAAACATTTGGATGAAAGGATTTCCTCGGCAGAGGATCAGCAGAAGCAAGAACAAAGCAATTGGGAAGTATAGGTCTCTCCTAGGAATGGTGAAAAGTTTTCTGTGGCTACATCCTCTTTAAAGGAGTGCTAATGGATCCAGCTGAGGACCGGTTGCTGAAGATCCTAAATTGGTTATGCTGAGGAATTTGGGGCCATTCAAGGGATGCTGAGTGTTTGATATAGAGAGAAGTCAAAATGAAGAATGCCCATAAGCAAATCATTAGGTAGCAAATAAATGATCATTTGTATTTATTCTTTAGACAGAAACTGTTTTGTTTTCTCCTTTGAATGATTAAAGATTGAATATGGCTCATTTTGCAGAAAATAAACCCCTTTGCAATTAAGAATTTTTTCTAGCTTTAACTTTATTTAGTTTGTTACTAATTGGCATCCTGTGAATAATGCAGGCGCTACACCCTTCTACACTGCCACTCAAAGTGCAAATTAGGAAGTTCATTTCCTTAAATTTTGAGCTTGAAAATTGACAGGTATAGATTCCCAGAGGCAGCAGTTAACTTCCTGTAAACTGATATAAGATTAAGCTGATGCCTGTAGAAGAGAAAGTTAATATGGTAGATGAATTAAATCCTCTTTGCTCCAAGGAAAGAATTTCACTTAGCTATCTGCTGCCCTCCAGGATCTGTGCTTTTGAAATGTCTAGTGCAGAGCAAGTCACCTCCGCTTCCAAAACAGCCACCTAACACTCTGAGCATTGACTGAGACTCTACTCATAACTACAGAATGAGAAATGTGATTCACACCCACAAGGGCTCACTCTCCATCTGGAGAGAGGTGTGAGTTCAATTGTTAACTTTTGAAAGGATGAGAATTACTCTCAAGAAAGTCCTTCTTCTGTGATCTCAAAGGTCTTTAATCTCACTCTGGGCTATGCCTATATAACTTCTTTTCTCCATGCTGTTGTTTTTCCATTCCTTAAAAGAGAAGGATGAGCAGAAGTGTAAAACAAATGAAAAGAGAAATAGATCTGGGCATGTAAATATAGGGATGAATATAATATAAACATAGTCAACGTATGAGAATGTTGCATGAAATGGCAAACCAAGAAATAGCAATCCAAAGGCCACGAACATTAATTTTCTTACTCATTATGTCTGGCCTGAAGCCTTCCCATCTTCTTCTTAATTTACTCTTCTCCTTTAGGAGAACTGTTCCTTATCCTCCTAGACCACAGTTGAGGATTATATGATGGACCTCTGATCCAAGTCTAACCAATTCCTTTCTTGAGAAGTCTCAAGCTATAAATCTTTATCTATCTATCTATCATCTATCTATCTATCTATCTATCTATCTATCTATCTATCTATCTATTTATCTATCTATTAATGAAGACAAGAGGAACAGTCCCTTTCTAGACTTGAAACTTTGGAGATTTGGACTCAGCTATTGGTCATATGGCTACCATGTGGACCAGGTGGAGAAAGTTGTTCTGGGAGAAAGAAGGCACTATGAAGAGAGAAGCAAAAATGAAAAATACAAAGAGGAAGTACTGAATGTATTTAAATGTCTATGTCATTATCCCTGACAAACTAAATCTCTGTGCCTGCTAAGATTATATGAAATAACCCAGTAGGTAACCAATTAATTTTTATTTTGTTCTAGCTTAGTTAAGATGCCTTTCTATTATGTATAAACAAAACATTCTTTATTAATGCGAAGAATGGGTGTACCTCAACTTTTATAAAATTTTAAATCAAATCTCTACATATTTCAAAAATTCCTGGAATCAGTATTAAAGTTTTCTTCTTTTCTAAGCACTCCCTACTGATGCTAACTTTTCATCTCTTTAACGTTTAGGATTCTTTCATGCTTCTACAAATCTTATGAACCTGTTAAATTCCCAAACCTGTAAAATTCTCATGTTGTCATGTAAAGCAAGGTATGGTTTTCTTATTTGCTTCTTCACATCCAGAAATTTCTAGCGAACGTTGCCTGTGAGTACAATAAATAAGCCTTGAGATCTAATAGCTGAACAAACTGCATTGTGGAGTAGGGAAAAAAATAATGATTAAATGCTTCATTGGTTACTTTTCATCAATCCTCATGTCTTACTCTCCTTTATTAATTATAACAGATTCACAGTGTTATTAATTTTTGTACTTAAACATTTTGTCCTTTAAATTAGCTCAAAGTATTGATTTTTTTTATCAGTGAAGCAGACATCTAATTCTTTTCTACAAGTTTTAATTGTGTGGATTCTTTATTAAGTCAGCCTTTTTTCTTTGCATTTGTTCTTAGCAGTTGCCAGGCAACTCCTATGATACTTGGCAAAATATTCTGAGGATTTTTTTAGAGCAAAATTAGTAGAGACATAGACCCCTTGTAATAACAGATATTACAGTTGTTCAGATGTAACATTAGCCACTATGAATGAAGATTGTTATTTAACGTTACCCTAAATGGAATTTTCTGTCCAATTGTGATCTGGGTCCCGCCTACAGTTTGCCTAAATTGCAAAGATTATCTTAATTCCAGATTTTAAAAGAAAGTAAGGTTAATAAAAAAATATATAATGGCTCTTTTATTGAGTTTTTAAAGGTGAATGATGATAACTGCATTTGCCCAAGCATTTTCTCTCTGATTCAGACTGCTGCCCTTAGCAAAATGGCTCAGGAAAAGCAGTCCTTTTATTTCAGACAAGAGGCCCATTGCACGAAGATTCGAGCAATAGGCCTTCCTTCCCCACGCTGCCGGCACTGTTTTCCTCCAGCAGCGGGGACCAAGGCCTTTGGTCCAGCGGCAGTGGAGAAGCCAAGCCTCGAGGGTAAGCTTCTCCACTCCAGACGTAGCAGCGAGGCTTGGCTTCTCAGCTCCAGCAGCAGCAGCAAGGTTTGGCTTCTCCACTTTGGCTGCAGGGGAGAAGCCAAGCCTCTTCAGTCATCAGTCCTCTTCAGTCTTTGCTCCATGCCCACATATGCAAATTAACCACCATCTTTGTTGGGTTAATTTGCATACTCATCCTGATCGGCTGGTGGCTTAGCAGAGTGACACCAATTTGCACGTTTATCTTTTATTAGTGTAGATTTCCCAGTGAGAAATAATTATAAAGATCAAGAAGGGGATTCAGTTATGCTGGTTTCTTTTACAGGCAACCCCATGTAAGATACATTCTAGTAATTTAAATAATATGCTATTGAACCCTCTAAACAAGTTTTTATTTAATTTTTATTTATTTTATTTATTTACTTTTTATTATATAGGTCTTCCTTTTTTTCCCTATTAACCTCTTCCATTTGCTACCATAACCCTCTTTCCCCCATACCCTCACCACCCCACTGTCTGAATCCACAGATTATGCATATATGCATACATGTTCATTGGCTGATCTCTTCCCACCCACCCTCCCTCTGAGGTTTAACAGTCTATTCATGCTTCTTTGTCTCTTGGTCTATTTTTGATCATCAGTTTATTTGGTTCATTAGATTCCACATATGAGTGAGATCTTATGATATTTATCTGTTTCTGACTGGCTTATTTCGCTCAGCATACTCTCCAGGTCTATCCATGCTGTTGAAAATGGTAAGAGTTCTTTCTTTTTTATTGTCATGTAGTACTTCATTGTGTAAATGTACCACAGTTTTTTTATCCACTCATCTGCTGATGGGCACTTAGACTATTTCCAAATCTTAGCTATTGTAAATTGTGCTGCTATGAACATAGAGGTACATATTTTCTTTCTGATGAGTGTTTCTGGTTTTTTATGATATTCTTAGAAGTGGGATCACTGGGTCAAATGTGAGTTCCATTTTTAATTTTTTGAGGAAACTCCATACTGTTTTCCACAGTGGCTGCACCAGTCTGCATTCCCACCAGCAGTACACGAGGGTCCTTTTTCTCCACATCCTCACCAACACTTGTCATTTGTTAATTTGTTGATGATAGAATGCTGAGGATATTAATGAGAGGTCATATGAGTTAAATCATGTGAAAGTGCTTTTGACACTAGTATACTCCAGGTTTAGATTTTTGTTATATTGGTGCTAGTGGCAGTATAGATGTTACTTTAGATTTAAGAAGGAGTGCAGTATGAGATTTTCCTGAGAATGACTTCTATCACCTGTGTCTTATTTTGGAGCGGATGTTTAGGCATGGCCAAAGAAAAACCGACTAGGGGGAGATAACTCAAATTTTTGAGCTAATGGATACCCTCTTTCAGAAACCAGATAGACTTAGGAACATAGTGTTGTTCTATTAATGATGGCAACCCTCTATCTCTGCTCTAAATATCATTTTCTCTTCATTTTTATTTTTTTCTTTATTTATTAAGGTATTACATATGTATCCTTATCCCTCCATCCCCCCTCCATCTCCCCATTCATGCCCTCACACCCTTGGTGTCTGTGTCCATTGGTTAGGCTTATATGCATGCATACAAATCCTTTGGTTGATCTCTCCCCCTTATCCCTACCCTCCGCTACCTTCCCTCTGAGGTTTGAGGGTCTGATCGATGCTTCTCTGTCTCTGGATCTGTTTTTGTTTATGTTTATGTTGTTCATTATAGTCTATCATGTGATATTTATCTTTTTCTGACTGGCTTATTTCCCTTAGCATAATCCTGTGCAATTCCATCCATGCTGTTGCAAATGGTAAGAACGCCTTCTTTTTTACAGTAGCGTAGTATTCCATTGTGTAGATGTACCACAGTTTTCTAATCTACTCATCTGCTGATGGGCACTTAGGGTGTTTCCAAATTTTAGCTATGGTGAATTGTGCTGCCACAAACATAGGGATGCATATACCTTTTCTGATTGGTATTTCTAGTTTCTTGGGATATATTCCTAGAAGTGGGATCACTCTTTCTTCACTTTGAACTGTGCTCCAATTCTCTCTTTTTTCTCTATATTAAATTTCTCTGTTTTAGCCAGAACTTTTGCTGGAGTGTATAAAGCTATCCAAATCTGCTCCATCTTAAGAAAAAAAATGAATAAGCTATTATGTCTTAATTATTTGCCCCTTGACAGGGGTATTTTCATGGCTTCTCTTCCTTTTATACTGAAATGTGTTGCTATGTGCTGAGTTCCCACTTCTTCAACCATTTGTTCTTTAGTCCTCTCCACACTTGCAAGGCTTTCCCTAGGGCTGTTGTTGCTCTTGTCCTTTCTATATCATTTGTATCTATTGAGAATTAGCTCCTTTTCAAAGTTCAAAGTTCCTCTTTAGTCTTTAGTTTTATCATTCGATCCTGCCTTACCTCTAACTTCTTTTGAAGATTTCAAGTGCCCGTTCTAATGAAGTTACAGTTTAAATATCAGCATTGATCAAGAGTCTCATCTAGGCTCCTTTACCACCTTACTTTAGATGTTCTCCCTGAGGGTTTTAGTCACTCCTTAGGTTTGTACATCAGTTTCCGTGTGTGTGTGTGTGTGTGTGTGTGTGTGTGTGAGTGTGTGTGTGTGTGTGTGTGTGAGAGAGAGAGAGAGAGAGAGAGAGAGAGAGAGAGAGAATTTCTTTTCAAATTCCAGCTACTCAGTCCAATCCCCTTTGAACTTTTCAGTGTGTATGACCTAAAGCACCTAAAATTTAGTATGTTCCAAATAAACTCATTTTACCCAAAACATTTTTATATTCTCTTTACTCCCTTTTTCATGGAATAGCATGCTCATTCACATAAATCCCCGTGCTGGAATTCTGACCTTATTCTTGACTATTCTCCCTTCCATCCCTAAAATAATTGCTTTCCATCAAACTATAGTATTTGTCTCACAAATCTATATATCTATATCTAATCTATATCTAATCTACATCTGTATATTTAATCCTCACCAGAGGAATGGAGGGCAGGGGAGGAGAAGGAGGAGGGGGGGGAGAGAGAGAGAGAGAGAGAGAGAGAGAGAGAGAGAGAGAGAGAAAAGAGAAGAGAGAGAAGAGAAGAGAAGAGAAGAGAAGAGAAGAGAAGAGAAGAGAAGAGAAGAGAAGAGAAGAGAAGAGGAGACTCATTGATTGGCCACCTCCCCCACATGCCCCTATTGAGGTTGGGGAACCTGCAACCTACTTTTGATCAGGAATTTAATGCTTGACCCTCCAACCACTGAGCAAAATTGGCCAGGGCTCACAAATATTTTTAAGTCTGTCTTATCCTCTTCAACCCCATTCTCTCTAAAATGGCCCATTTACAGTTCCCTTCCTGAGTGCTTAATCACATGTTCCTCCAAAGGCTGACTCTCTGTTCCCATAACCCTTCCTCCTTATATTTGTTTGAATAATGCAGAGTAATAGTAAGGGGAAAATTGAGCATATTTTTCATAGCATGTGGATAATTTAAAGAAATCATATTGTATAAAAACAAATAAACAAAGCTGGAAGTTAGCAAAGGAATGTATTTGATTTTCCTAGTGTAATACCAGCAAGTGGATGTGTTTGAGTAGGAATGCTTAAAAATACTCTTTATTTTTTTTCAGTAACATTCAATGATTGAGTATTTCTATATCCATCTGGATCTTCTGAACTTAGTTATGGTTCACATATTCACCAAATCCAAGGAATTTTTTAAAACCTGCTCAATCTAGGTCTGACTTTTAATTGTGATCATCTAACTATTCTACTTTACAGAAGTGGAATGAACTTCCATCTGCTGCCTTCTTCAATGGCTCTGCATTTCTTTGTCCAGCCAGAATTAATTCTGAGTGATGCTAGAGCCCCTTGGTACCTGGCCTAAAAGACAAACACTGAAGTACTCAACTCTACATGATACGAATTCTTTAGTAGTCACAGGTGCATTTGACATTAGAGAATTTTGAAAAATTTCTGATTAGGTCAAAACATTTGACAGACTATGCCCTAACCTGTTTGGGTAAGTGGATAGAGCATCAGCCTGTGGACTGAAAGATCCCAGGTTTGATTCCGATCAAGGGCATGTAACTTGGTTGTGGGCACATCCCCAGTAGAGGGTATGCAGGAGGCAGCTGATTAATGCTTCTCTCTCACTGATGTTTCTAACTTTCTATCCTTCTCCCTCCTCTCTGTAAAAAATCAATAAAATATATTTAAAAATAAACATTTGACAGACTATACCCTGCTACTAATGAGTGAAACCTCTGCTTATCCAGGAGTTTTAGCTTGTTGATTAGCCACGATAGGCTAGTGATCCCAATATTAGCAGCATGTATGTGTATGTGCTACATGACATGTTGTCAGGAACAAATGGATTTAAAAACAGAGGCAGGTCAATACCAGGAAAAAAAATGTGATGATGAGCATATACCAGAGATAATGGCAGGCTTTAGTTTTCTTTGTGATGTATTAAAAAAGAAGAAAAAGGGTTATTTTGATTAAGTCAGATATTTATTTGGTATAGACTTGGGCTCCTTGGGAACAGTGTTAGTGAAGTAGTGTGCATTGAAACAAAATACAACAGATTGAGATGTGAATAGAGGGAAAAATAGAGACAGTAAAGAGCAAATTCTTTTAACAATCCTGGCAGTAAAACAAAGGAAAGAAGACAGAAGCTCAAGGAAACAAGATTAGGAGCTTTTATAGATTAAAAACAAAAATATGTGCTTGCACAAGAAAAATGGGAATACATTTTGGGAATAAATAAACTTCTATTTATTAAAACTTAATTTTTAAAATGTTTTTCTGCTCTGCAGTGACTGCCTTGCTGAAACAGCATCTATGATTATGTGTGTAGTTCCTTTATGTTCACACCGAGTCTTCCCCAGCTTGCGAATTACAATGTAAGACGCTGCATTGTGTAGAGAATCTAAGTGCTGCTGCATCTAATATAGGAGGAATTCTATAAGGATCTAATATCCTCCTGAGATGACAGCTATGCCTTGAACATTTCCAGAAAATTACCATTTTTGGAATGCAGGGCTCACATTCATAATTTGTATCATCTTCAGTATCTGAGCACAGTGACTTGCGTGCAGAATTTGAGGTGGGGACAGGGAATTTAAAAACAAAGAAGACACCATGGCCAGTTTCTCAGTGGTTAGCGCATTGCCTCTTGGACCCAAGGGTGTTGGGTTCAATTCCAGGTCAAGGGCATGTACCTCGGTTCGGGCTTGATCTTTGGCCCTGGTCAAGGCATGTGCAGGAGGTAACCAATCAGTGTCTCACATAGATGTTTCTCTCTTTCCGCCTCCAGTCTCTCTAAAAATCAATGGAAAATATATCCCCAGGTGAGGATTAAGAACAATGAAAAAGTCGGGAAGAATGTGTCTAGTGTTCCATTCTGGCTCTGTTTCTGTGCTGTTTACATATGGAGATATTTTTAGTTTTCCAAATCAGGAGGACTTCAGATTTTTGAAGATTTCTCATTCACTGTGTTAAAATAAGTAGTAAGATTCTTTCAGTTTTTTAACATTATAACTTTCAAATATTTTCATGCTATTATCTCACATGAGCAAACTGAGACTCAGTGATTTGAGTGAGCAGACTAAAACCACATCATTAATAATTAGTGAGCTCAGGACTAGGTCTGTCTGCAGACAACCAGGCATATGCTTTTTCTACTACACCATGGCTTGACCATTGAGTATATGTCATGAAACACAGCTGTGGTCCTGGTTTAGGTTATTTTTTTGTTTAATCTCATAGTAAGCATATACATTTCAAGAGCATACCAGGAAGACAGCAGGAGAGAAAGGAGAAAATACAAACAAACTGAGGAGACCCATTGAACACCTTGTTCAAGTGTGATTGAGGAGAGTTGGAGAAGAATGGTCACTTATAGTTGAGAGTAATCAGCTGATCCAACGGGCTTCATCCAGGACCCACGATACCTGGATGATTTCCTGTGACTTAACAGCAGCCAGTTCCCAGGTTGGTTTCAGTTTGCTTTAAAGAGAACTGGGCTGCAATGACAGACACTTGTCTGAACTCTGACTTTGTATCGTCTTCTTGGTTTGGTTAAAGCATCATCTACTGGTATTAACTTTGACTATTTTTGCTTCTCTTACCTTAGCCTGAAATTTTGATAGAAATCTCTAATTTTGATTTAAGATTGCTGCCCTCAATATTTCACTCTAGTTTCTTGATTTTATTCCTGTTATGTGGTTCCAGCATATGATGTAGACCAAGTACAATACTAAGAACTCTTGAGTATTGTTAGCAGATAAACTTCTTCCTCTTGTAATGCTTTCTATTCTCCCAATATAATTTTATTTGTATATTGCTTGTTTGTCCCCCACCCCCACACCCCTGAAATCTATGTTTGGTCTCCAAAGAATGGCCTGATAGGATCAGAGTCTTATCACTGAAACATCTTTCAGAATCAACATAGATTTTCATCATGGATGCCTTAGGTTCGATGGCAGTATCTTAAAACTTCCTTTGGACTCATAACCCTCTATTTGCCCTAGAGCATACCCATCTTTTTGGATTTTATTTTATTGATGTTCTTTATCTAATTTACTTCAAATAAACGCAAAGTGTCCTGCCACGTTTTTAAAACCACTAATTAAGTCCAATCTTCTATGTTATAGGCCATACAACTCTTGTTCTGAGTGTTTAAGAAACTTTCCAGAACTTGTGTTTTGATTTAGAAACAACTTTAAATCCCTGACAAGATACTGTTGTTTTTTCCGCCTTTATACAAATGTCTTAACAATATATTCACCAGCCCTGAGGACCAACATCCATGTCTATGTTCTCCTACATGCTGTGTTGGGCTTTTGTGACCAAGAATTGCCAGGTCACTGATAGTGTGTAATGATAATGGAGAGAGCATCAGAAGACAGGCTCTAGTCCTGGCTTTACAACTTGCTACATGTTTGATTTGGGTCCATATATACTTATCTTGTGCCATGTAGGCTTGTGGTGATCGCTTTTCGGCTGAAATGCTCTCTGTAATAATAAATGTTATCACTAGCTACTATATTTTTAACTCTCTAAATCTGGCCCCTGATACTCTTTATATCGTCATTTAACATAAGGCCACTGTGAAGACTTTTCTCTGTCATGATGACTTTCTGAGTTCTCATCTGCAATAAAATATTTTCCACTTCGTGTTTAGTTCCCTTTGACTAGAATTTTTTCCCTACTGACCTTTTGCATGGCTAGATTGTTTTTATTTTTTATGTCTCAACTTGGAGGCCCTCATTGATTAGCTCATCTAACATGACATATTCCAAGTATTATCCCATACCTTTAGCCTGATCATTTTATTTATAGCATTTATTATAAAACATAATTATTTTATTTATTAGTTTGGCTATCACTTATTCTGTTCTCAGAATCGCTATGAGAGAGGAGCCTTTCATATCTTGTTCAATGCTGTATCTCCTGTGACAGATAATATGGTAGATGCTCATGCTTGTTAAATATTTACTAAATAACAGAAGGAAAAAGGAGGGGAGAGAGGGAGGGAAAGGATTCATTTAGGCTTATATCCCACTTCCTCTCACATGGCAATGCTCACTGCTGCATGTGAAGAAACACCTCAATATCTGGAGTACTCTTTAATATCCAGCAACTGATGATATTCACTATATTTTTCCACTATATATTTTAATGTAGCTGGCTACAATATTCAAGGCCTGCCTCAGCATAATGATCCATGATTCAGCCACTTGTTTGCATTGCTGACTATGTAATAACTACAGATATTGGAAATACCATTCATAAATGTCAATTATGGTGAAATTGGCAGGAGCATTGCTTAGCACAGGAGCCAAGACTGTCAGTTAAACTAATGTACTGCACATCCTTCCTCCCATCAGCAGGCTGTTCTCCCTGCCTGCTTGCCACATCATTTAGGATTTTTTATTTTATTTCAAGGTTGACACAGCTAGGATCTAGGCTCATCAGAGCCTATCTACTTTCTCTGCCTTTATCTGAACAGAATCATAATAAACATTGAACTCTGATTCTGAAGACTGAACTCTGAAAAAGCCAATCCCTGAGGAAAACAATACTCCACTTTGAAATTTACCATTTTATTTAATGTAAGAGTAATTCTTAAGATATGTTGTAAGAGAAAGAATGCAGCTGTTATTTTTCTCCTACTGCATGTGGCTGAGGCATTTGATGGCACCTAAGGATTGTTATTAGGTATATGACTGGGCCATTATTCACAGGAATTTGCACAGACATTCTTCTATACTGTTGGAAACCTGAATATCACATATGAATAAGGCATAGCTTAAATATGACACACGCAGAACAATGGCAAATGATGATACATCATGAAAGATAAATTTTTCAAAATATATATACAGTATTTTATTTTTCTTAACCCAGTGCTTTATTAATAGAAAAATCAACATTTATGTAATTTTAGATGAATATTTTATTTAAAAGTTTTTATTTAGAAGTACTATTTTTAACACTCTTTTTAATACTTTAACCAATAAAACAAAATTAATAATAGTCATAATAATAATATTAATGCAACAAAAAATAAAAAATAAAAGTAAGTACTACCAGATAATCACACACTAAAAATAATAAATATGTATTTTAACTTGACATATATTCTCAAGTCTAGTAGCTGCCTGAGTTTTACTTTTTATAATGAAGGCATATTTACATAAATATTTGTAAATTCTAAATACATGCCAAAAATTCCTGAATTGTAACAGAATATAGCCCAAGGTTAAAAATATGTTGCTGGGACTTAAGAATGGATCAATTCTATGTTAAATTTTTTAAATGTATAGAAAATATAGTTTATTAATTCAATCAATACATATCACATGCCTACTATGCCAATAAAACAAAGTTATTTGTTTGCATGGATTCTATTTTCAAGTAAAGACACAAAAAATAAGAATGAATAACAGCTCAAACCAGGTTGTCTCAGTGGCTAGAGCTTAGGCCTGCAGGCTGAAAGGTCCCAGGTTTGATTCTGGCCAAGGGCACATCCCCAGTAGGGGTTGTGGAGGAGGCAGCTGATCGATGTTTCTCTCTCATCAATGTTTCTAACTCTCTATCCCTCTCCCTTCCTCTCTGTAAAAAATCAATAAAATATATTAAAAAAAAGAATGAATAACAAATTAATGGACAGCAGAATTATCAGGAAATAATAAGTGCAATGTAGTAAATTAAAAAATTAGTAAAGGAAGAGGTATTTAGAAAGACTGTGTGGTTTTTACTGAATACTTATGGTTAGAGAAGACCATTTAAGTAAAACTTAAGCCAAACTCTGAATTATAAGATGTAAGACTTCAGGAAAGCATTTTAAGGAATGTTAAGCCACTAAGGTAGAAATGAGTAGAACATGTTTGAGGAATCAAAGAGAGCTAATATGAATGAAAAGTAGTGGGTGGAGGGTAAAAGTATCTATCTAAACTAATAAAAGTGTAATATTGAAATTAACTATCCCTTTGGGATGGGTAAGCCACACCCACCAGCCAGTCAGAGTGGCTGTATGCAAATTAACCCAGCCAAGATGGCGGCCGGCAGCCAGGAGCAAGCAACAGCAGGTGCGGCTGGGGGACAGCGGGGGCAGGGACCTGCAGGAATCGGGAGCAGTGGCAGCAGTGGTGGAGGGTAGGGACAGACATCTAGAGCAATGGCAGCGGTGATGGGGGAGGGGCAGGCATCAGGAGCATCAGGAGCATCAGGAGCAGTGGCAGTGGTGGCGGGAGCCTGGGGCAGCCATTAGAGGGCGTCAGCAGCAGGGACGGGGGCAGGGAGGGCATCAGCAGGCCAAGGGGAGCAGCAGGAGGCGGGGCAAGTGGCGCCAGATTCCACTGAGGGTCCGGGCCTCCCATCGGGGTGTGGGTCTGGGGAGGCAGGGCAGGAAACACCAGTCCCATCTGAGGTCAGCCCCCAGATCGGGAATGGGGGAGGCTGGGTAGGCAGCATCATGCACCACCGCAGGGTCGGGGCCTCTGATCTGCATCCCAGGGAGGCAGAGCAGGCAGTGCCAGACACCACCCATTGGGTCCCGGTCTTAGATCGGCAACGGTGACACTGGGCAGGCAGACCAGACACCTCCCACAGAGTCCACTGCTGGTGGGGACCTCCCATCAGGGACTGGGGAGGCAGGGCAGGCAGTTCCAGATGCCACCCACAGAGTTTGGGCCCCAGATTGGGGATGGGGAGGTGGGGCGGGCAGCACCAGACACCACCAGTGGGGTCGGGCCTCCAATCTGAGACCCAAGGAGTGGAGCGGGCAGTGCAGATGCTGCCCGTGGGGTCCGGGCCCTGATCAGGGTTCCAGGGAGGAGTGGTGGGCAGCACCAGACGCCATCCGGGAAGGCAGGGCAGGCATCATCAGGTGCCATCTCAGGGTCCAGGGCTCTGATCTGGGATGTGGGGAGGCAGAGTGGGCATTGCCAGACAACGCCCATGGGGTCCGGGCCACCTACTGGGGATGGAGGAAGCAGGGCGAGCAGCCCAGATGCCACTGGGGGTCCAGGCATCCCATCAGGGAACAGGGAAGTGGGGCAGGCAGCACCAGATGTTACCCATGGGGTCCTGGCCCCAGATAGGAGATGGGGGAGGTGGAGCAGGCAGTTCCAGGCACCACTGCAGGGTCCAGGCTTCTAATCTGGGACCCAGGGAGGCAGAGCAGGCAGCACCAGGCACCACTGTAGGGTCCAGGCTTCTGATCTGGGACCCAGGGAGGCGGAGCAGGCAGTGCCAGACACCTACGGGGTCTAGGCCCCAGATCAGGGATAGGGGAAGCAGAGCGGGCAATGCCAGATGCTGCCTGCAGGGTCCAGACCCTAATCAGGGACCCAAGGAGGTGGAGTGGGCAGCGCCAGATGCCACCCGTGGGGTCTGGGCCCCAGGTCAATAACAGGGGAGGTGGGGCAGGCAGCACCAGACATCACTCAGGGAGGCAAACTGTGAAACACATGCCCTTAGTGAAATTCAGGAGGTATTCACATTACATGGAATGAAATGTTCACATTTCAAACTTCCGGACTGTCCTTTATTAATGAATACAAATACATGTGATGAATCATATAGCAACAACAGGCAGAGGTTTTGATAAATTCTCTGAATGATGAATAGTTGGCAGCCTTTCAGACAATAACTTCAGCCATCAAAGATCAAACTGTGCACCCCAAATGCTTTTTCTTGGATGGTCCAGGTGGTAATGGAAAAACATATCTGTACAAAGTTTTAATACATCATATTAGAGGTCGTGGTGGTACTGTTTTACCCACAGCATCTTCAGGAATTGCTGCAAATTTACTTCTTGGTGGAAGAACCTTTCATTCCCAATATAAATTACCGATTCCATTAAATGAAACTTTAATTTCTAGACTCAATATAAAGAGTGAAGTTGCTAAGACCATTAAAAAGACCCAACTTCTTATTAATGAATGCACCATGGCATCCAATCATGCCATAAATGCCATAGACAGATTAGTAAGAGAAATTATGAATTTGAATGTTGCATTTGGTGGTAAAGTTCTTCTTTTCAGAGGGGATTTTCAACAGTATTGTACCGCATGCTATGCAATTGGCCATAGTACAAACAAGTTTAAAGTACTGTGATGTTTGGGGATGTTTCAGAAAGTTGTCTATTAAAACAAATATGAGATCAGAAGATTCTGCTTATAGTGAATGGTTAGTAAAACCTGGAGATGGCAAACTTGATAGCAGTTTTCATTTAAGAATGGATATATTGAAATTCCCTGTGAAATGATTTGTAATGGATCTATTATCGAAGCCACCTTTGGAAATAGAATATTTATAGATAATATTAAAAATATATCTAAACTTGCAATTCTATGTCCAAAAAAAATGAGCATGTTCAAAAACTAAATGAAGAAATTTTGGATATACTTGAATGGAGATTTTCACACATATTTGAGTGATGATTTGGTTGACTCAACATGATGCTGAAAAGAAAATTTTCCCATCGAATTTCTTAATATTACTCCTTCAGGAATGTCGTGTCATATATTAAAATTGAAAGTGGGAGCAATCATCATGCTATTGAGAAATTTTAACAGTACCAGATTTGTTGTCAAAAGATTGCAACCTAATATTATTGAAGCTGAAATATTAACCGGATCTGCAGAGGGAGAGATTGTTCTGATTCCAAGAATTGATTAGTCTCCATGTGGCACTGGCCTCCCATTTAAATGAATTTGATGACAGTTTCCTGTGATGCCAGCATTTGCAATGACTATTAACATATCAGAAGGACAAACTCTAGACAGAGTAGGAATATTCCTACCTGAACCCGTTTTCCCACATGGTCAGTTATATGTTGCTTTCTCTCGAGTTTGAAGAGCGTGTGATGTTAAAGTTAAAGTTGTAAATACTTTATCCCAAGGGAAATTAGTCAAGCACTCTCAAAGTGTTTTCACTCTTAATGTGGTATACAGGGAGATGTTAGAATAAGTTTAATCACTTTATCAGTCATTATTTGCATCAATGTTGTTTTTATATCATGAGTTTGTTGTTATATCATTTTATTATCATTTATTTATTAATAAAATTATGTATTATTTGCATATACATTGTACTCATTTCCTTTTATCTCTCACACTTTTATTATAGAAAAAGGGCAAATAGCAATATTAAAATATTTCCTCTAATTAATTCCCTTTTAATGTGCACAAATTTTGTGTACCGGGTCACTAGTATATATATAAAAGCCAAGCAACTGGAAGGAATGAACGACTGGAATGACAGGTTGCTATGACATGCACTGTGGCTGGCCAACCTCTCGCGTCCCCTCCTCCTGCTGGCCTGGCCTAATTGGCCCCCATCGATTTGGGATGTCCAGACCCCACCTGTGCCCAAATTTGACCACCAGGTCTCTAGGTATAATATAGATTCATATGTGGGTGAAGACAGATTATTATCATGTAAGGCTTTAGAACCCAGAGTTAAGAGTTGTAGTTTACTTCTAAATTTAATAAGGCATTAAAGAATTTTAAGTCATGCCACTATAAAATTTTATTCATGTTTTCAAAACAAATCTGTTTAACTACCATAACAAGGTTGATATGGGCAAGGGAGCAAAAATAGATTCAGGGAACAGACTAGTTAGGTGGCTCTCAAAATAATCTGGACAGAGCCAATGATTGGGGCTAGAGTGGCCATCATTGAATAGAAAAAGGTGGATGGCTTTAAAGTGTGATTTGGAATTAGCATTAACAGAACTTATTAACTGACTGAATATAAGGGAGGGAAGATAAAGAGGAACAACAAAAAAAAATCCTACAAAACAACAACTGCAGGTTATATATCCATTTACAAAAATAATGAAGACTGGTATAAAAGTAGATTTGACATTAAATTAAGACTCTTGAGTTGTCCATGTTAAAATTAAATTTGAAATATTTACCAGGCATCCATGTGGTGACAGACAATGGTCAGTTGGAAATAAAGAGCTGTATTCCTGAGTATTAAAATATTTAAAAGTAATGGAATGGAATGAAGTCACCTAAAAGGAAAGTGATAACATTTAGAGGTTGAGCACAGGAGCAAACATTCCCCAAAAAGACTTAAGAATGACCAATAAGGTAGGGAAATACCAGAGAATAGGATGCTGTAGAAGCCAGAAAGAAAAAAAAAAAAAAGGTTGTTGTTGTTTTTCCCTTGCTTTGCATATTACTGAGTAATCAGTAATATAATGATGACTTTCTAGAGAAATAGTCAACAGTCCTGAATTCTGGGCTTCATTTCTTTCTTTAAAAAAATTATTTTTTCATGTATCTGTCTAATTTTCCCAACATCATTTATTGAAGAGACCACCAACTCACACCATACACAAAAATAAACTCAAAATGGATAAAGGACTTAAATGTAAGACGGGAAACCATAAATATACTAGAGGAATTCACAGGCAGCAAAATCGCAAACATGTGCTGAAGGAATTTCTTCACTGATACTGCTCCTAGGGCGACGAAAGCTAAAGAGAAAATAAACAAATGGGACTACATCAAAATAAAAGCTTTGCACAGTAAATGAAACCATCCACAAAACAACAAGAAAGCCAACATATTTGCCAATGATAAGGGTTTAATCTCCAACATTTACAGGGAACTCATACAACTTAACAAAAGGAAGATAAACAATCCAATTAAAAAATGGGCAACAGACCTAAATAGACACTTTTCGAAAGAAGACATACAGAAGACTGAAAGACATATGAAAACATGTTCAAAGTCACCAATTATACCACAGATGCAAATCAAAACAACAATGTGGTATCATCTCACAGCTGTCAGAATGGCTATCATCAACAAATCAACAAACGTCAAGCGCTGGAGAGGATGTGGAGAAAAAGGAACACTCGTGCACTGCTGGTGGGAATGCAGACTGGTACAGCCACTATGGAGAACAGTATGGCGTTTCCTCAAAAAACTAAAAATGGAACTCCCATTTGACCCAGTGATCCCACTTCTAGGGGTATATCCCAAGAAACCAGAACACCACTCAGAAAGGATATATGCACTCCTATGTTCATAGCAGCATAATTTACCATAGCTAAGATCTGGAAACAGCCTAAGTGCCCATCAGCAGATGAGTGGATTAGAAAACTGTGATACAGCTACACAATGGAATACTACACTGCAGTAAAAAAGAAGGAATTTTTGCCATTTGCAACAGCATGGATGGAACTGGAGAGCATTATGCTAAGGGAAATAAGCCAGTCAGAGAAAGATAAATATCATATGATCTTACTCATTTGTGGAATATAGAAACAACATAAACTGATGAACAGGGACAGATCCAGAGACAGAGAAGCAGAGATCAGTCTGTTGATCCCCGGAGGAAAGTAGGGGAAAGTGGGAATAGGGGGGAGAGATCAACCAAAGGACTTGTATGCATGCATATAAGCCAAACCAATGGATTCAGACAATAGGAAATGAGGGCCTGAGTGTGGGGGGAGGATTAGGGGTTATTGGGGGATGAGGACACATTTGTAATACCTTAACCAATAAAGAAATTTTAAAAAAATATTTTATTATTTTGCAATTTTTCTTTTTTTAAACATCTTTATTGTTTAAAGTATTACATGTATTCCCTTCCTCCCACCCCTACCCCAATGACCTCTTCTAGGCCCCAATTGGCCCCCACCAGGCCTTTACTGTCCTATTGACTGTGTCCATGGGTTATGTAAGTTCTTTGGTTGATGTCTCCACCACCACCCCCCACTCCATGCTAAGGTTAAGCCACTCCCCCTCTTTTATCCTTTCCTCTTCAAATGTAAAATGAATCGCCACTTCTCTGCTTTTCTGCCTGGTATATACATCACTGAATCACTCTTTCTTGGTGAATCTGAGTCAAGCCTACAATCTTCAACATAGTTCTCAAGGCCATCCTAACTGAACTGTCAAACTTGCTTATGTGAAATGACATCATTTTATATCTCTGCTGTAACTTATCTTTGGAACATTTTCTATTTTATGATGGAAACAAAATGATATGTGATACCTTATCATTTAAAAAATGAACTCAAAAAGGAGTTTTGTTTGAGTTTTCATCCTTGTGGTTATCTTGCAAATATTTTTTAAACTTTGCAAATATATTGCATCATCCTGGAATTTGTAGATTTATCATGTATGTAAAAATATGTTTCAGGTTAGCTGACCCATTATCAAAATGTTTTAATAGTTCTATATAGTGGATAACTTGGACTTAATTTTCTGTTTTCCTAATTTTTTTTTCATGGAGTTAATGATGAACCTTAATATGAATGAAATCTGGAAAACAAAGGAAATAAGATTGGATGTGATATTATAATAGGAGAATATACTTGCATCATTAGAATTATGGGTCAAAGAAGAAGTTTTAGGCAGATGAAGAATGAGAGTAAGCAGGGACACATGAGTGAGAGGCAGGAGGTAGAGGAAATGTGCTTCAAGGAGAAGGAAGAACTATGAAAACTCAGGTGAAGAAGAGCTTATAGTCCTTGATGAACTGAAAGAAAGCCCAAGTAGGTGGAGCAAAGTTGCAGCAGAGAAAATTAGTCTCCAGGAAGAGGAAAGAAATAATTAACATCTGACTTTTTAAACAACATTAAGTATTTGGGGCTTAATCCTTGTTTCAATCTGAAGCCATGAAATTAATGAGCAGGTGACTTAAAAAAACATTTTTAAGAGATCACAGTGGCCATGCTGTGGAAAATAAATAAAAGAGAAAAAACAGAGGTGAAGGAGGCCTGTTCAGGAGTTATTACAGTAGTCCAATAGTCTAGAGGTGGTGTTACCGTGGCGAGAGAAGTAGGTATTAGTGACAAAGTTGAGTAGGTGCCAGGATTGTATCAGTCCTGATACTACACCAGCAACTCTGTCAGTGACACAATATTTTTATTTCCATTAAGAAAGTTGGTATATGTTAAAATTTCTACATTTCAGCATTTACTGTCCTTTAAATAAATTTCATATGATATTCCAGGGAGCAGTATCTTTATCTTATCTCATAAATGATTAACAGCTTTAATTAAAGTAACACTTTTAGTTGCCAGAATTTTTACACCATAGGCAAAGCCCTACCTTCTCTATCTATACCAATAATAAAAAAAAATACTCAAATGCATAAAATACTGCTAAGAAAGAATGGAGGTTTGGAGCCAACTCTACTCTAGGCACTGGATGATCACATTTTTAATTCTTATTTTTCTTTTAACCATTGTTGTTACTCAAAAAAATTTACCTTCTGGGTGGATATGCACTATACTAGTAGTAAACATAGATATTGTAAAAATAAAAGGATAAAATGATGGTGAAAATATTTTTGTAAATCTATTTCTCCTCTGAGTGGTCTTAAGTCAGGTCACCTTTACTGAGGATATGGAATGCATTCTTTGTTGCTCATTCCACCATTAAATTACATAGCTTTGCCCTTATCCCGTGGAGCCTGTCACGGGAAATAAGCAGTTCAGACCCTTCCCTCCAATGCCAGGATTTTATAACAGTGTAACCTCAGCAAAGAATCGAATCAGGATTGTGGTTACTGAATATTTGAAATTAGATATTTCCTCAGATAGTTCTGTTTCACTTTCTAAATCACCAATGAGGGAATGCATGCAAAGATAAAAAGGTCAGGATGATTACATATGGAAACTTTAACATTTACAGTCAATAATGTCATTGAAAGCATAAGTACATTTTTTTTACAAACAAAAAATACTTTGAAGTAGCATAATGCAGGGGAAAAAATCAGTTTATGACCGTTTCTTTTCCTCGGTATCAAGGGGCACTGAAATAAGCAACTGGCATTCTGTGGGCTGAGGATGAATGACTAAGGATGCATGGCAGGATCCTATCACCAGATTATGTGTAATTGATGCATTTAGCTCTAAAAGCTTTTGGTTTTACAGAATGTTGAAGCAATGCTGATACGGAATTGAGAGGAGACACTGGAATGATTCAAAATTACAATATGATGAAAAACAAGGTGTTTTTACTATCACTGTTTTTTGTTATCATTATGATAAGTCTGATAATTGCTAATGTTAAAATCAATACAATGCATCATGATCTTATTATAAATAATAAGGTAAGTCAGAAACTTGTATTGTTATATTTATTTCTACATTTGTTAGTCTTTTATTCTTTCCTTTATTCATTCAGCATTTGCTGAAGTTTCTATGTGCCAGGCACTGTTCAAAACCTGGGGTTACTAAAATGAACACTATTCTTACCCTTAAAGGGTTTATAATCTATTGGGAAATATAAATAGGTAAATTAATAATTATAAATGCTATTATTATGCAAAAGTTATCATTTTATACAATTGTTATAATAACAAAACACACTTAGTGTGTATACTCTCTCACTAGGTCCAAGTGGCCATTTTTCAGTTATCTCATCTAAAAGCCTAGATAAGGCAAATGTTACTCTCAATTTAAATATATATTTAGGTTACTTAGAGCTTCTATTTCAAGTGTATGCTAGTTAGCCTTGATGTTCATATTGTACAAATAGGTTAAATAGAAATTAGTGTAGTAATAGAAGACCAAATTTACCAATGAGGCTTACAGTTACATAGCTTTGCCCTTATCCCTGAGAGCCTGCCACAGGAAATGAGTGACTATGCTTAAGGTTAGTTTGGACAGTCTGAAATGAAAGGAAAAAGAGAAGGATGTTGAGTTACATAAGATCCTTATCAGAAAGAGGAAAGCAGACAAGTTATTTGAGCGAGATAAACTTCTTTTGTTCCTTCCATTTCAGAAGCAGTTTCTCACATGGGACCTCATGCAGGAAACATTGTAAAACACTCATGCCACGATTTTATATCTAAATGTAGAAACAGTCTCGATATGACTGTTTCTTGGAATGGCTTTCTATAACACTTTAAAGTGAAATGAAAATAGTCAAGTACCTGACAAAAAGTGGTTTTATAGGTGCATAGGTAAATGTGATTGAAAAGTGCAGTGTCCTGCTGGTCCTGTATATCTAAACTAATAAAAGCATAATATTGAAATTAACCATCCCTTTGGGATGCCTAAGCCATGCCCACCAGCCAATCAGAGTGGCTGTATGCAAATTAACCCAGCCAAGATGAAGGCCGGCAGCCACAGAGAGAGAGCAGCAGCGGTTGAGACTTGAGCTGGGGCGGAATCGGGCAGCAGAGGGGCCAGGGCGGGCAGTGGAGTGGCAGAGGCGGGTCCCAGGCGTGTGGGGACCAGCCTACAGGGCAGGCCGGCCCACACCCAATAAAAGTGAGTCCCTGTGGGCTGGTGCTGCTGCTACTGGGCTCTGAGGCAAACTGGGACCTGGGAACCAGGAGGCGAGGCCACCCAGACCCACCCGATAATCCCAGCTGCTGCCCTGGCCCACCCTGGACCAGCAGGGCTGCAGACATGGGAATGGGGGGCGTGGCCAGAGAGACCCACTCAGGAATCCCAGCCTCTGCCCTAGCCAGTCATGGACCAGCAGGGCTGTGGACCTGGGAACCAGGGTCGTGGCCACCCAGACCTATTGGGAATCCCAGTGGCTGTCCTGGCCAGCCCTGGACCTGGGAACCTGGGGGCATGGCCACCCAGAGCCACCTGGGAATTCCAGCTGATGCCCTGGCCTATGCTATGCTGGGGCCATGGCTGCCAAGGAGGGAATTATGGGGCTCAAGGCATTGAGGACCCAGCAGGCATCGCCCAGCAGCGCCTGCTTGCCCATCTCTGTAGTGTGGAGCAGACAGGCCCGGCAGAGAACAGAGAACCAGGTGGAGTGGGTCTAAGCCATCACTAGCACTTCCTCTGAATGCTCCCGAATTGGATAAAGTCCAGGTCTGGCTGAGGGACCTCCCCGCTTGCCCTCCACCTCCCCCACATGCACCCCACCCAAATTTACCCGTGCACGAATTTTGTGCACCGGGCCCCTAGTTATATATAAAAGTTAAGCTATCTTAACTAATAAAAGTGTAATATTGAAATTAACAATTTCTCCAGGATGGGTAAGCCACACCCACCAGCCAATCAGAGCGGCTGTATGCAAATTAGCCCAGCCAAGATGGCAGAGGTCTCAGCCCAGGGAGAAGCAGTGTGCACCACTGGGGTCTTGCAAGGCAGATGTAAGACCTCTGCCTTGGGGGAGCCAGGAGGGGAGGAACAACCTGGCTGGAGGCACAACCTGGGAAGGGGAGGAGCCAGCTGGCCTGTGGCCGCTGGTGGGAGGAGCAGGTCTGGCCAGCGATGGCGGCAGGGCAGCCGGGGGCTGGGGGAGGGAGCCAGCCCAGGCCCCCAGGCTGCCCTGTGGCTTGGAAGTAGATCCATGGTCTCAGCATAGCCTCCGTGTGTGTCCGTGCCTCCCCGAGATGGATTCCAGGCAGCTGGGCAGCCTCAGGGGAGGAGGGACCTAGCCAGCTCCGCCCTCAAGGCTGAGGCCTGAAAATCGGTGCAATCAGGGCACACAGCACACAGGGAGGTGTGCCCTCCATGTGTGCTGTGTGCCCCAATAGACTCCAGGGTCCCAAACTGTGAGAGGGCACAGGCCAGGATGAGGGACCACCCCACCCCCATGGAGTGCACAAATTTTTGTGTACCGGGCCCCTAGTTTTGAAGAATAAGAAGGAAGCATGATCCTTAAAAATATTTATCAAAGATAATTTCTGTCAACTTAGCTTCTGACGAGACCGATATAGAAGCTAACCACCCCACCGATATATTTTCTGATGTGGACACGGTATTCTAGTTCTTATCACCCTGTGTGAGGGCAGGGGTATTTGCTTTAGAGACTGGTTGTCATTCTTTCTGTTATAGGAGCATCTGTAGTATGGAACTGTATCCTCCATTTTATGGACAAGAACTGAGTCAGAAGCTTGTCAAAGTTATTAGCTTGGAAATGGTATTAGAACTCAGCTTTTCTAATCCCAGTACAACTCAGTAATTAGTACCATATTTGGAACTTCCAAAATGCAGAGGACCTTGACATTAAATACACCTAAAATATCAGGGAGGGATCTTGGAGGCAAGAGATCTTGAAGGCAGCAGCTTTTCCCTTGAGGTGGACATGCACCTCAGACTTACATTTATGGGTTTTTAATGCTGACAGTTCACTTTACTAATGAGTCAGGTATAAAATTTTGGGAAATCACTTATTCAATCAGAAATGAAGGCGATGTCTGAAGTAGAATTTTAAGTCTCCATTGGTATATCCTTTGATGAGCACCTACTCAGGTGAATATTGCCTTGTGGCCATGCTTGCACCTCCACCAAATGGGAGCTTGACTAAGAGATAACTCTGAAAATTCCATTATTCCAATAGAATTTCAAGGAGATACATTTTCAAATATGTTCTCTGTAGCTCATTGTAGAAAAAGTTGTCAGTTATCATTTTAAGAAATGTCTATCAGTTTGCTTTCATGTACACACTTGAGAAAATAGAATAGGATTGAAAAAATGGAAATTTTATTGTAATTGTGTGTGTGTGTGTATTTTCAGACTTTATTTTTTTAAGAGAAGTTTGAGTTTTATAGCAAAAATATGCAGATTTCCTACTTATTCCCTGCCCCACACAGGCTTAGTCTCCCTCATTAACAACTTCCCCCACCAGTGTAGTACATATGTTACAATTAATAAACCTACATTTATACATTATAATCACTCAAAGCCCATACTTCACATCATGGGGCACTCTTGGTGTTTGTTGTACATTCTGTGGGTTTAATGTTGTGCAATGATGTCTATCATTATATCATAATACAGTGAATATTCACTGTCCTAAAATCCTATGTGCCCTTCATCACTTCTCACTGCTTAATTCCTGGAAAACATTGTCCTTTGTACTTCGGCAGTTTTGCCTCTTCCAAATGTTATCTAGTTAAAATCATACCTTATGTAGTCTTTTCAGATTGGATTATCTTATTTAGTAATATGCATTTAGGGTTACTCTGTTTTTTCATTGCTTGATTGCTAATTTCTTTTTAACACTGAACGATATTCCATTGTCTGGGTATTCTATAGTTTATTCATTCCCCTTCTAATTGTTTAGAAATTTTGGCAACTATGAATAAAATTGCTGTGCACATCATGCACAGGTTTTTGTGTGAAAAATCTGTGTGTTTTCACTAGAAAATTCTCAGAGACTTTTTCAAAGCTCTTACATACTGGTCTTACTTGCCCGGTCATTATGCAGAGGATTCAATATAGAATATTCACTCTAGAGGGCTCATTTAGGAATAACGGTTCCCTGTAGATTGAGCCACCTCAGTGGTATATAGTTTCCAGCCAGCTTCAAAGATATTTCAGCAATTTAACACAATTCTTTTAGGAGATATTTAAATACAGAATCATTATTTGTTACCATGATGCCCTTAACGCAAAGCAGTAACACAAGATGGGTGGATTTTCATACAAATGGTCCAATCTGTATATACCACAATCATTAGTAGTCACCCACATTTTGGGGCCCAAACTTTCAATTTTATATTCATGGAATTTGTCAAAGACAGAGAATCACATGGTAGATTTTCTGAGGTCACAGAGTCACTTACCACTCAGGTTCTCTGGTATTCGGTTTACTGTGGTATCCCCTAGGTAACATGTTATGTGATACCAAAATATATATCTGTGGAAGACATATGCAAACGCTGATGATGCTTGGAAATTAAATGTATCTAATGTGCCCAGGAAAATTAATGGTGAATATGGGGTTATATATTTATATGAACAGAACCTAAGTAATATAGCTCATGTGTTAAAGAAATCTATCAATTATTGACAAATTATAGGTTTGGGACAAGTGTTGACACATCAGGTTTTAAGGACAAACAGCTCTGCATGTTAAGACATGTACTGTGTGGTGCTTGCATGTTTAATATAATTCTCATGAAATCTTAATCTTTTCCTAAAGTGCTTGCACCCATTTGGTTGTCATCATTTTAAAATTGAATGCCATCCAGCACAGGGTCCTGACAAGAATATTAAATATATCATTTATATGGAAGGAAACAGTAGGAATAATGTTACTTTTTTCATAATTCTCAAATTATGAAGATGGTCTCTGATTGGCTGGTAGATGTTCTAGCTGTACCATCTTCCCAGACACTGACCTGCTTAATGGTTTACTATTAAGCCCTGTTATTTATGAAAATAATTGGATTTTAGGAACCTGCATTTTAGCTGAAAATGAAGACACATTATTTTAAGGAGGGAGAATAAATAAAATTCCTTCTGAGAAAGGCATTTTTTAAGTCATATTGTGCACTGCTTTGCTTCAACTCCTTTCTCAACCCAGAGAACACTTAAGTACTCTTGACAACTATCAAAGTTTAATTTGAAATAGTGTATAAGAAATGGATGCTCCTATTTCCAACTCTTTTTGTGCTCTCCTGAACCCAGCAAATAATATACCAGATTGGGAATTTGGAAATCAAATAAAGAAGGCTTCCTTGAACCCCTCTGCTTTTCAGCTAACCTTGCTTCCTCAGGCTAAGGGTCATCTCTTTGTATTCTTCAACTGTTCTTTCAACATGTCTATTTAACATGTTAACTTCCCTTGTATGAATGTCTACATCCAATAGGGTGTCATTCCTTTGTGTTTCTTGAAGATGGTCCCTCAAATGGGACTTCACATCTGACTCCAAGGGCTGGAGGAGATATTGGCCTCAGTAATTGCATTTGTAAAGGTCTCCGGAAGTGAAAGCTTTGTTTCCTATCCCGTGCTCCTCAGATACCCACCTTTTAACTTAGTGTCAGAGATGGGAAAGGCTGGGAACTAATGGGAATGGATAGTGAAGAGACTAAAAGGAGCAAGAAAATTTAACACAAGAGTCATGTTCTCTAAACTATAACTAGACCTAGGTAGGAGCATTCAAATATCATTATTCTCTAACACACCTTTTAAAGATAAGTAAGTCATCATGATATACTGGGATGAGAGAAGGCATGGGTTCAAACTTATTTTTGTAATTCCTTAAAGAAAAAGACAATAAAGCTTATTTATAAAAATATTCTAACTATTAAAAGGAACATCATGATAATTTGATACCATTTAGTTAATGTTGATTATGCCTGGCATACTCACCCAGGTTACATTTATCATGAAACATTTTCATTGTATATTAAATTAAGTTCCATTTTATGCTCCGCTCACAGAATATGTATGGCCTTTATAGGGGAAATATCTGAACCAGTGAGGACATTATTGAATTGTACATCAGTACACTGGAGTCTATCAACCTCACATGAAACTGTGTTACTTTAGGAAGGTCACTCAACCCCTTGTAAATTAAGGAAAACTTAATAATCATGATTTTTTATGATGTAACTTGATAGTATGATTCTCTTATTTCCAACGCACATAGTGTTGTATATGCTTTGAAAAACTGCTTATGTTAAAACTGTTAAATGTTGCCCTGACCAGTTTGGCTCATTGGATAGAGCGTCGGCCTGTGGACTCAAGGGTCCCAGGTTCTATTCCAGTCAAGGGCATGTACCTTGGTTGCGGGCACATCCCCGGCAGGGGGTGTGCAGGAGATAGCTGATCGATGCTTCTCTGTCATCGATGTTTGTCTCTCTATCCATCTCCCTTCCTCTCTGTAAAAAATCAATAAGATATATTGAAAAAAAACCTGTTAAATGTCAATTCCTTGTTCAGAAAAATGACCCTCAATTTGCGTGTGTGTATGAGACTGAAATACTAGTTTTCAAATATTGTTTACTTTTAACTAGATTACATAAAATATATAATTTCATGTTATAGTTCAATAAACACACACTCTTACACATATATGTACATACATGCACATATCTGAAAAAAAAATCTGACTTATGATGCACTCTGATTTTTTAAATTATAGACTTTGCATTTTTAAAAATATTGTTGTTGTGTACTTAATTTATTTAGAAATTAAATGTAAGAGAACATTCATGGTATGCTACCAATTGTTAATATGGCCTGAGTAGCCCCGTATAAGCTCTAAAAGCATGAACATTTTCTAACTGGCCAATTCAAATCTTGGCTTAATTCAGATCTGGGTCTAGTATATAAACTCATTACTAGTTTCTATCTTTCTCTGAGTCCAGGTTTTTAAGGTTCTTTAAGCTCTAACATCATATCATTCTAAGAGAGGGTACCTGAATTCAGAAGCTTGGAGGAAATAATTGACCCCCAGGACATGAGGACAAGGAAGCAATATGCTGACATTTCTTTTCCTCTTGTAGCTCTCTGGTTTGCAAGTTTGGCAATCCCTAATAGTGGGAGCATTAGAGCCCAAAGAGCCAGCACCAGATAGTGTGGAAGTAAAGGAGTTACCGGTACCTGTCCCCCGACCCCCATCACTCCGGCTTTGCTGTGCAGATATGTCTTGGACTTTGAGACTCTGTGAATAGTCTTCAAAATATATCTTTAAACATCTAAATTTGTGGGTTTTTTTTCTTTGTTACTCCAGATAAGATGTCCAGGGAGAGACATTCCATGCCACTCAACATGATTTCATAATTGACTTTAGTTTCTCATCTGTTAGAGAGAAAATAGGGCTTACTGCTGAAATTGTCACTATTCTGACAGATATATTTGAACATGATACTTACATTCCTATTCTTTAGATTAACCTGAAATAAAAAAGTGAAAACTGCAAGCTGGTAGGATATTTTTATTGGTAATAATATAAAGCTGATATTGTAATCAAACCATTTTTATTAAAAATAAATGATAGATACTTTCTACTGTATGGAATCCAGATTTTTCTTCTAGGCATTTATGGCTCTCAAAAATGTTCTTGACTTTTTTCTTAGCCATCTGGTATGACTGTTGAAACTTTATGCTTTAGAGGACATAAAAACCAACTCTGAAAGAATAATGAATTGTTTTGGTCTGGTTAAGTGCCTGCTATATAACAATGTTCCAGTGCTGGAACTACATCTTAGAAAGAGAAAGACAAAACTTTTGAGTTTATATATGAGAAGCAAATTCAGAAAGTTTTGGACCAACATATTAATAGGTAAGGAAAATTATATAATTATAGAATCGTGGAATTACAAAGAATTTTAATTTTTGGTAGCCTATTGTTACAGATTTTTAAATGTAGGTATGGGCAAAGAGGGGATAAATAGGGACAGAAAGAGACTGTACATTGGGTGATGAGTGCTTGATATAGTATATAGATGGTGTTTCATTGAATCATACACTTGAAACCTCTATGGGTTTATTAACCAATGTCACCCCAATAAATTCACTAAAAAGTAAAATTAAATAAAAATAACATAAAATAATTATAAAAATACTCATGTTACTTATGCCAACTTCTGGCTATTCTTCTACATATGTAACTTCTTAAAATCTGGAACCCATTTTTTCTTTTTATTCTTATACGAGTGGCCCGGTGCATGAAATTTGTGCACTGGGGGGGGGGTGGGTTCCCTCAGTCCAACCTGCACCCTCGGGGGATGTCTCTGTGCGGAGCAAGCCCAAGCCATCAGTTGGACATCCTTAACACTGTTGTGGGGGTAGGAGAGGCTCCCATCACTGCCGCTGTGCTCGCCAGCCATGAGCCTGGCTTCTGGCTGAGTGGCGATCTCCCTGTGGGAGCACACTGACCACCAGGGGGCAGCTCCTGCATTAAGCATATGCCCCCTTGTGGTCAGTGCATGTCATAGTGACCCATCATTCTGCCATTCAGTCTGTGTGCATATTAGCTTTTTATTGTATAGGATAACCTGCTTCTTCAAAGTTTAACACAGTTTCTTTATTTTGCAAATTATTTGGGGGAAAATGATTAACATAGCTCCTCCCTGGAAGGAGATTACAACCAAAGTTGAAGGAGATATGCTAACAATTGGAAATTATGCATAAGGGCTATAATTAGTGAGCAGACAAGGGGGCATAGATACAACTGTAGAGTAACTGTAAGTACAAATGGCTAAAATTAAACTACCGTAAATGGCAAGTGAGACCATATTTTTTGCATCCCAAAGTCAGGTCACATCATATAACAAAAGTGTATAGAGACAGGGGACAGAATCTTTAAAGTCAGAGAGGTCTAGAAAACTGTATACCAATTTGGCTCATGGTTAGGCTTTACCTAAATTAGTTCTTTGTGTCAGTTTTTATAGGTTCTTGGTCACGATACATTCTTTTGAGATGGTCAACCAATTTCCAGTAAAAAGTACTACGTAAAAGCTATTCCCTTACCCCCACCCACCATGCACAGTTCTGCACTGATGTTAATTTATGAATCTCTAGGCCTTGCCATTGGCGAAAGCTGTGATTACTACCACAGAACCAAAGAACCAAGTTTTGCATGGTTTTTAGCTTCATTTGAGGGCTAATGCTTCAAAATGAGATTCTTTCTTATCTGATAGTCCATTGGAAAATGAGCTGGGCCACTGCAACTAGGATTCAAATTTACTGCCTGTTTCTGAGAGAGGATTGTAACATCTCTAGCCAATCATGCCACGTTACTCAATCTTACAGCACAGCTTATCAGCTGTCCATCTGCTTTTACATGTGGCTATCTTGTCAAGAAGTTTGAGGGACTACCTCATGCTCTAGAACTGGCTGAAAAATAACTATATATGCCTGGTAACATAACCTCATTGTTATTGAGGTTATTTATTGCTCCTGGAGCAGTTGATTAGAAAACATGAGGCAGGATATTCTAGTCTCTATGCATAGAATAAGATATCGTTTTAATGCTGGTTATATTATTGTTCTTCACTTGATGAATGTTTACTGCCTTGGCTCAATAAGAGATGAGCTACAGTCTGCTGGTTTTGGCAGTGTCTGCTGAGTGGGAATGTTTAGTTGTCCTCCCGAATTACAACTCCATTTATTTTATACAGTTTCATTAATCTTCTGAGTACCTTCATGCCCAATGATATGGCTACTGCTAGTGCTGAGTGGAGAATTAATTACAAGTAGACTAGAGCAATACATCTATGGGAACCAGACACCCAAATGATTTGGATGTCATTTTAATTAACACAGAACAGACTTGTAATAGAGGAAGAATGGAAGGGGAATAAACAGGACACTCTGCAAAAAAAGATTGGGAATATAAATTCAAACTTCAAAAATTCCCTGATAGACCATATCCAACATGGCTTCATTTCTCTATTTTCATAGAAGAAAATAGATTTCAGCTGACAGCACATTTCCACATGGAAATGCTAACTACCAATTTGGGATTGAAAGAGTTACTTCAACAGAAGAGAGACTAGAAACCTATGCAGATTAAAAAAACACAATGAATCTGGAATGTCTTTTGTATTTCTCAGTGCTGACATGTAAAATGTCATTTTGGTTCTGCTCATCTTTTCATTAAAAGCATCAACATGTCAAGTTCCATAGAATCATTGGAACAAAGTCAACAAACGTGAGTTCTAAAGTAATAAAGAAAATAGCTGTCATTGTTCTAAAAAGCAGTTGTTTGCTAAATGGTTTTTACTGTTGTAATGGTTCATTACAACTATGCAGCTAAACGGTGCTAGAAGAAAACACCAAATGCATCAGCTTACATTCTAATGTCAGGGATTTGTTTCTAAGGGGGGGGGGGTTTCAATCCCTAGAAAATTATGTGGCTTATTCCTAGTGGACTCAGTATCCTTGTCTGATTGATGAAGATGAGGGTGAGAAAAGCTAATGTTTATAGTGAATGTAAGCGTTGTCTGGTGCCGGGCTAAGTGCTTCACATCTTTATCATATTTACTTTCTATTACAATCCTTGACAGAGGTAGCATTATTACGTCCTCTTGACAGATGCAGAAATTCTTGATCAATTACCACAGGGTCTCTGGACACTCTGATCCCCGCACATCTCTGCACATCTCCCTGTCTGAACCCCGTTTCCCATCTCTCAGCTCTTCTTTTGTTGTTGTTAATCCTCACCTGAGGATATTTTTCTATTGATTTTTTTAGAGAGAGTGGAAGAGGGAGGGAAAGACAGAGAGTAACATTAGTGTGTGAGAAATACAATGATTAGTTGCCTCCTGCATGTGCCCCGACCAGGGCCCAGGCTGAGAAAGAGCCTGCAACCGAGGTATGTGCCCTGGAGCAGAATTGAACGCGGGGCTGATCCTCTATCCACTGAGCCAAACTGGCGAGAGCTCGTCCCTCAGCTCTTGAATCCCTGCTACTTTTATTCACAATTGTTCACAAAAAAATGATGAATAACTTACTATTTTCAAAAACATTTCCTTGATCATTTCTTGGTTTAGTTGCCACCTGCCTCTCCATTGATGACAAAGGCTTCCATGCATTCGCTCTTAAAGGTGATAGTTTCATGCTCACCCTCCTCAGACCCCTAGACTTAGATGATTATAGACATTTCATTGCTCCTTATTGATGTTATCAGACCATTTCTCCTCTTTCCTAAAAACACATTGCTTTAATTTTATGCCACTAGAGTATACTGACCATTGCCTCTTATTGTTTCATTTATCACTGCCACCCTTATCATTTGCCTGATTTTTTGAAAATTCAAGCCTTGGCTCACTGTCACTCTAACACTATTCTTATAATGATTCTTATAGTTTCATAAGTGTATGAAATTCTGTGCCTGCAACTATGCAGCTAATCATGGCTGGAAGAAAACACAGAACTCTTTGGTTAGATTTTAATTCATAAATTTCAAGCGATCCATTCATTCTTATACTCTCTGAAGCTAATATGTATACTTCATCTCTCTTCTCAAACCAACAATACCTCAATTTTTGTAATAATTATCTTAATTACTATTTTAATGAGAAAATATATGTAATCACAAGAAATGACTCTGTCAGCTTCCACAACTGCACCTACACACTATGAGCAACAGTGCTCTATACCCTGCCTTCTCTCTATGGCAGTGGGTGAAATCTAAGGCCACCTTAGCTACTCATGTTGCTAGAACCCACCCCTCTCACTCAAGGTTGTTCTTTAAATAGTTTTACACTCTTTTCCCTTCATCATCACTTTTTCCCATTCTACTATATCATTCTGACTTGCAACATGTTATTCTTTCTATCATTAAAAATAAAAAAACTCTGATGACCCAATTGCCCCATTTAACTACTAAAATTTTTGTTCCCTTAACAACACATCTTTAAGAAATAATCATCTTTTCCAACTGCCTCAAATTTCACTCTTAAATCCACAAATCGTGTGTTAACCCTTACTATTCAACCTGCTCTTGTCAAGATTCCCATTACTAAAGCCAATGACCACTTTTCAGCCCTTATTTTACTTGAACTGCCAATTGACTGTCTTTATTCAACCTCGAGGATACAAACTTTCCCGGTTGTCCTTTTACCTCATTGGCCATTTATTCTCAGTTTCCTTTCCCGGTCTCTTTCAATCACATACAATCTTGAGTAGTATCCAGTTTTAGTCCTTGTAAATTTTCTTCCTCTCACTATACTGACTCCTTTGATAATATCATCCAGTCTTCTATTCTCAAATTTCATCGGCTTTCTGTCCTCAATTTCATATCTGATAATTGACTTTCAGAGGAAGTCATGAGGAATGAAGAAATTCTGAAAGGCAATCCCAGGAATAGAATGATTTATGCTACACAACACTCAAAGGTACAACAAGATCTCTCCCCTAAATTCTAGATGCACATATTCAAGGTTTGTTAGATAGATTGATTTGAATATATAATAGATATATAAAATTAGACGTGTCCAAAATTTAACTCTTAATATCCTCTCACTTTAAACATTCTCTTTGCACAGCCTTGCCCATGTTAGTTAATAGCAATACCATCCTTTTACAATTTCAGAACAAAATCTTCGTGTCCTTGTTGATTTCTCTTTTTCTAAAGTATACTGCAGATCTAATCTATCAGAAAAAAAATATGTAAGTTGAATCTCAAGAATATATTCAATATCTAACAGTGAAACAATAACACACCATTTCCATCATTGCCAAGGTCCTCCATAACATTATCATTTCCAACTGAGTTATTTCAGTAGCCTCCTAATAATTCTCCCTTTTGCCTTTACTCTTACAGAGTATATATATATATACTTCTTCTTTAAGGATAAAGAATATTTTCTCATCAGTGTCCAGACCTGTGCCTGAAATATTGGTATTTAATCAACATTTGTTGACTGAATGACCTGAAGATTAGAGCAGTTTGATAACAAATCCAAGCTCTGTGAATTCAAAAGTATCTCCCTAGACTCAGTGTTCCTCACTACATGATATATTGGTTTAAAAACACACACACACACACATTTCACTTAGTATTTTTTAAAAAACATGCATTTTTCATCTCTGAGAAGTAATTTACACAAAGATATCTAGTCGAAAACATACACACATATGTACACAAAACCACCATTTAAGAATATAGTGTAGAACACCCTTCAATATAAAACCTATCAAGAACATGTTGGGGAACTTTTTGTATATAACAGGATATGATTTCCACATTGTATCAGATGTTCTTGGTGTTGATAGCAAATCTGGAGGCTTAGAGTTAGGTCCCATGGAGATATCTCATACATTTAAAGATTCATAGATCCTTTACCTCCAGTAATTTAAAATTTTATAAATCTTAGAGACCTCCCATAATTAAGAAATGTGCTCTTTCTTTTCATTTTATACATTAAAATCATCATGATTTGGATCTTGTCTCATTTAATGAACAACCTCCTATTTTCAGATAAACAATGAAAAATGAGAATGTTTCAACAGATTTAGTGCATCATTTAACTAATTTTCATTATCATAAAATATATTCATTAAATACTCATTTGTGTGCAATGTTCTTGTCATTGTATGGTACCAGATCAGTTTTAATATAAATATTGAATTCTGTCACATAAAAATAATTGTGGGATGTAACATTAGGAGCTTTTGAAGCCTATCTTTTGAAGAGTTTATGAGTCCGCTTCAAAGTTACATCAGCAGTGAATGATTATAAATATCAAGGTCATGATGTCTTCAGAATTATCAGTTCCCAAATACATTAGGTATTATCTCTTATGAATATTTTAGTTGGAAGCTCTACTGTCCCTTTATTGTCTAACATGTCAATAAATAAATTTTAGAGTAACCTATATCTTCATATATAGTGAGTGGCACATTGGTTTTAAGGATTTTGTACATTGTTTAATTAGTTGTTTTCCTGATCATCATACAAAATTATTTCTATACATTTTTGTTTTGCTTCTGAAGTGTGTGTGTGTGTGTGTGTGTGTGTGTGTGTGTGTTTAGTATTGGTTATCTAGATTTATAAAGCCATATGCAAACTATTCTCCTTGGCCACATACATAATTCCATTGACTAAAAATGGCTCACATGCATAGTAGAATGAGCTTTGGGTCTACTGAAGAACATACGAGTTTCCAACTAGTTCCTCATGGCAGCTTACTAAAAGATAGTAGTAAAGGTTGTTTGCCTCTTATTATTACTACAAAGGAAACAAGAATACTTAAGAAAGGACAATAGTAAAAATATTTTGGAAGCAACCGAAGAGATGGATTCTAGATCATCGATTGTTGTTCAGAAAGGATGGATCTAGGTTCTGAGTGAGGAAATCCTGGAAAACACACCCAAGAATAGAACAACTTGTGCTACAGAACACCAGAAGGTACAACAAATAGATGTACCAGATATAGTTAAATGGTAGAGTTGGTGCAAGAGGACATTCAAGAAGATCAGCTGAAAGTCATTTTAAGAAGCAAGATTTTCAAAAACAGGGCCATGATCTCCTACGCCACATAGTCAGTAAATACCTCTCTTATACTCTCTAAAAACTGGGGGTGTACTTAGAGACAGCTTACTACAGATTCTCTGTTCTCAGAGATCAGGCTTGGCCAAGGGCAGGTATATTCAAATGAAATGACAATTTTGGGGGGAGTGGTGAAATGTTTTGAACTAAGATAAGTGGTGGTAGTTGCACAACATTTTTAATATAATAAATATCATTGAATTAGTTATTTTAAAGTGTAAATTTTGTGGTATGTGATTTATATCACAATAAAATGAAAGCATTAGTTTATTCTTGTGTATGGTGTAAGTCAGCGGTCTAGTTTCATTTTTGCATGTATCTGTCCATATTTCCCAGTCAAATTGAAGAGACTATCTCTTTACTCTGTTTTATGTTCTTGCCTTCTTTGTCAAATATTAATTGAGCATAATGGCTTGGGTCAATTTCTGGAGCCCCAATTGTGTTCCATTGGTCTATATGCCTATTCTTGTACCATACCAGTACTAGGCTATTTTGATTACAGTGGTTTTTGTAGTGTAGTTTGATAATGTGGTATTGTGATCCCTTGAACTTTGTTCTTCTTTTTCAAGGTTGCCATGGGATCTTTCTTGGTTCCATATAAATTTTTGAAATATTTGTTCTAGATCTGTGAAATATGCTGTTGGTATTTTGATAGGAATTGCATTGGATCTGTAGATTTCTCTGGGTTGTATGGACATTTTAATGATGTTAATTCTTCCAATCCATGAACATGGTATACTATGTTCTTCCACTTGTTTGTATTTTCCTCTGTTTCCTTCTTCAGTGTCCTATACTTTCCCAGTACAAGTTTTTTCTCCTTGATTAAATTTTTTCCCAGGTATCTTTTTTTTTAATTTTCTCAGAAAATAAAAAATGGAACTGTTGTTTAACCCAGCAATCTCACTTCTGAGAATATACCCTAAGAACCCTGAAACACAAATCAGAAAGAATACATGCAACCCTATGTATAAAAGCATTATCTACAATAGCTAATATCTGGAAACAGTCCAAGTGCCTATCAGTAGATGAGTGGATAAACAAGCTGTGAGACATTTACACCATGGAATACTATGCAGCAGTAGAAAATAAGGACCTCTTACCCTTTAAGACAACATGGAGGGACCTGGAGAGTATTATGCTAAGTGAAATAAGTCAGTTAGAGAAAGACAAATATCACATGATCTCACTCATATGTGGAATCCAATGAACAAAATAAACTGATGAACAAAATAGATCCAGAGGTATGGATGCATGGAACAGAATAACGGATCTTGGTGTGGGAGGGCGGAGGGCACAGAAGGAGATTAACCAAAGAACATGTATGTATATATGCATAACCCATGGGCACAGACAATAGCATGAGATAGGCCTGGGGTGGAGCAGGAATTGGGTGGAGAGGGGCAAAAACAGAGAAAATGGAAAACATCTATAATACTGTCATTAATAAAATAAATTAAAAAATACTTTGTATTAGGATGGATAAAATAATGAGGTATGTTGATATATTTTTTAAAAGATTTATGAGCCCTGACCAGGTAGCTCATTTAGTTAGACTATTGTCTCGATATGCCAAGGTTGTGGGTTTGATCTCCACTCAGGACACATACAAGAAAGAATCAACTAATGAATGCATAAATAAGTGGAACAGCAAATTGATGTTTCTCTCTCACAAAAATCAATCAATCAAAAAAATTTAAAACATAATAGCATTAGTGTTCACAAAACAATACTTGAAGCTAAATGGCAATAAGTGCTTCAAAATTCTCATGGGAAATGATATTATTGTAGAATTTATTTAGCCATCAAATGATTAATAAAATAAAACAGTTGAATAGATATGTCTTTCATACATAGGAAATTCTCAAAAACATAGTTCTTTTGTTCTCTTTCTCAAGAATATATTGAATAAAATGTTTTACCAAATCAGAGAATAAATTAAAAGAAGAGAGGATATAGAAACTAGTACACAGAGGATTGGAAACAGAAGGACGCGTGTTTCCAGGATGATGATGATGATGATGATGATGATGATGACGATGATGATGATGATGATGGGAATCCCCAAATCAATCTCTGAGTGCCATGTCTAGAGAGATTCAGTACATATTAAGGACAGAAAACAAAATGTCCCAAGGGTGAAATGTTTAAGAATAAGTGAATGAAAAAGAATGATTGCCTGATTTGACTTGTTATGGGGCAAGCTGCAAGAGAGATGACCACTAGAGCCAAAGGGTAGAATTTAGGAGCCTTTATTAGCTGGCTAGCATCTGCAGTGCCAGCACCCCACCAAAGTGAGGACTGACACTGCAGCCCCGACCAGATGCAGAAGTAAGCTTTTATTTACAAAAACCACAAGAGGTGATGCACAAAGTTCATTGCTCTATTTCTCAACACAGGATACAGACTCATAAGTTTTGACTGGAGCATGACTATTTCCTTACCTCTAGCAGTAGCAGTAAGTCCAACTTGAGCTGCAAAGGAGCTGGGACAAGTTGATCTTTACAATCTGAATATGTTGAATGGAAGCTCACATTATGGGAGACAATTTGGGAATGGATTGTTATACTTAAATGGAAAACTAAACAAACATAAATTATGTCAGTTATTATCTCTGGGGAGGAAAGGAAATATGTAGCAATACTACATGGTTCAGCAATGGATTGTTTTTGTTTTTTGTGGGTGTTTTTTTTTTTTTTTAGAATCATAGTAATGTAAACACTGAGAATGGGGATGGAGGAGGGTAACTGTTTGTGTGTATAGGTCAGAGATCTAATCTATCATCATAGGGCGCCGATAGATTTAAACTGAAAAATCAATAAATATGCACATATGCATAATGTTTAGACATATCGGGGTAAAAATCAGAAGAAATCATTTAGAGTTTAGAGTTATATCTAAGAAGAGTGGAACTCAGGATGGAAGGCAAGATGAGACAATGGACTGAAGTTTTATAGTACAATTTGACAAGTGTATATATTAATTCATTGAAAATAAATATTACATTTATATGAAAAAAATAATTTAAAAAAACCCATCTAGTTAGGAGTTAGGGAACAAGGTTCAAAGCCTGACTATTTGCTATGAGACCTTAAGCAAAATATTGAACCTGTCTTGGCTTCAGGTCAGTGGTTTAATGAAGGCTTTCCATTAAGTTACCTTTAATTTTCTTCCAGCTTTATATTGATGCTTCCAGGAGTCTTATACCTGAGTCAAGGCTGATTGTTTTTAAAATTGTAACATCTTAGCCTGGCTGATGTGGCCCAGTGGTTGAACGTAGACTTATGAACCAGGAGATCATGGTTCAATTCCAGGTTAGGGTACATGCCTGGGTTGCAGGTTTGATTCAGTACAGGGCATGCACTAGACAGCTGATCAGTGATTCTCTCTCATCATTGATGTTTCTATCTCTTCCTCCCTCTCCCTTCCTCTCTGAAATCAATAAAAAATATTTTTAAATGTTTTAGTTTATTGACTCTTCTTCCTTTTAAGTTCATCTCTTGACTTTAGAAATCAAAGAAAAAAAAGATAAGGAGACATAAATTAATGTGTCCCAAGTTATCTAGATATTTGTGTACAATTATAAATTTATTGTAAATGGTAGATGATGTGGCACTGTATTAATTTTCGTAATGGCCTAGTTGGTGTAACAAAGTAACAAAGTAACTCTGAAATAGAGTAATTTATGGAGAATTAATTCTCTTCCTCTTCCCACCCTCACTCCCTTTTTCCCTCAAGGTAAATGGGCCACATTTATTTTGGGGTCAAGAAACTTGGACCAGCACAGTCATACAGACCCCTAGATTTTTTCTATCTTGTTTCTCTGCCACTCCTACTACTTTGTCATTACCTATAGGACTTAGGCTGGTTATAGACACTTTTGAATCTGGATTATGAGAAAGAATATAGAGAAGCTTATGTAAGATGTATTATGGCACGGATAGGAAGTGGCAAACCACACTTACACTCATATTTCTTTGGTAAGAACCTTGTTACAAGACTTAGCTAGCTGCCAGTAGGGCAGAGAAAATGTGGTCTCAAGTTGCAGAGCCAAATGTGAGCCTATGACATTATTATTGTGGATGAAGGGGGGTCACATTTTGAAGAACAACTAGTATTATTCTACTCCACTAAAATTCTGTGAAGGGCTACTATATGTTTGGGTAGCTATCCGTATGTTATTCCGTAATACGGATGCATCCTCTTTATTTTTTACGTTGATATTTTAAACTATCTGTGGTATATCAAAATAAATTGACTAATGACCTATTTATCACTTTACAGCACAGATATTATGACATTTTTTACAATTTCTATTATTTACATTTTGCCTCCTCAGGGTCAACATGATTTTTTTTTTTTTGTGTGTGTGTGTGTGTGTGTGTGTGTGTGCCATGAAGGTGTGACTATAACTCAAGGTTTCTATTTTATATGTATGGAGACCTCACTGTCCAATTGGACTGAAAGAATTGATCACAATTCAACTCAATTCATTTATAAAGTTAACAATTGAACATATGTCATATGCTGGGACTACATAGAAATACAGCAATAACAAAGCAGACAACATCCCTTGCCTTTATGAACCTATCATCTAAGAGTAGAGCTAGATTCCTTTTGCCATATAATTGTACTAGGGGCCCGGTGCACAAAAATTTGTGCACTCGGCAAGGGGAGGAAGGGGTCCCTCATCCTGGCCTGTGCCCTCTCACAGTCTGGGACCCCTGGGGGGGGGATGTCCACCTGCTGCCATGCATGGCCAGCCTGGGTGAGAGGCTGAGGGCTGTTTTCAGGCACTGGAGGGTGGGATGGCTGGTGAGTACAGGCATGGACGTTTCCAGCCGGGTGGCCTACCATCACACATACCTGGTGGGCCTCCACCACTGAGGGGCAGGCCAGGGGGTGGCAGGCCAGGGCGTGGACGCTGGTGCATGGTCCCTTGGGGGGGCCTTGCTGCTGAGTGGACACACTGGGGGTGAAACCAGGCATACAATCGCACATGCCTTACCGAGGCCTCCAGGGTGGAGCCAGGTGGCTGGACCTGTGGCAGACACACTGTGCAGGGGCGGAGGATGCTCCGGCATGACCCCGAGGGGGTACCCCCCTCAAGCCCCTGCCACTGAACCTCTGAGGTCATGTGAGCCCAATTGCTCTATTCCCAGGCCTCAAAGGGCCAGGCTGGGCTGCCTGGCTCCCAGCCTTGCGGCTGCTCACCGCTGTCTGGAACCACCGCAGGCACGATTGTTCTATTGCCAGACCCAGCCTCAGGGCCGGGCAGGCTCCCACCCGAGGCCGCCCAGAACCAATCACTGGTGCGATCTCTCTATTGCCAGCCCTGGCCACAGAACCGGGGGCCTGGACGGCCTCCCGGCCATGCAGCCGCCCGCCACTGCCTGGAACCGACTGCGGGAGCACGTGAGGGCGGAGGCCAGCCTTCCGCCTCATGTGCCCTGGCGCGATTGCTCCGTTGCCGGCTCCGGCTGCAGGGCCTGGGGCCTGAGCGGCCGCCTGGCCCCATAGCCACCCGCCACTACTCGGAACCGACCGTGGGAGCACTCGAGGGCGGAGGCCAGGCTTCCGCCCTCGTGCCTGGGCCTCCGCCATCTTGGCTAGGTTAATTTGCATACCATTGTTCTGATTGGCTGTTGGGCGTCCCGAAGAAACGGTTAATTTTACTATTCCGCTTTTATTAGTTTAGATTATTCCTGAATTTAATTGCTAAAATGTTAACCGACCCCCCTGCTTCCCCCCTCCCCCGCCATACACACACTCCTTAAATAGCACACCATTCAACACATATCAAAATATCCAAATTATCCCTCTATCCCTCCTGGAAGGTTTTTAGAGGATCTTTCTAGTGACATTCTCAGTGTAGTCCTTATTGGAAGTCAGAGAAGAGGCCTTGAGTATACTGCTAGTATTCACAGGAGAATGAGGGTTCCATTTTGCTAACAACTGGAAAGAACAGAATGATCAGACTATCTCAGGAGAAAACACACCAGTGCAATACAGTCTAGTGAGATGGACATTAAAAATAGTCACTTAGGAGAGCTCTGTGGATGAGCAGACTGACCTCCCTTAGCTAACTCAGTGTTTGCCAGAGTGTAACATACTACATGTAGTGCAGGTGAATATCTTCCCACCTTTGGTCATGTTTATTTGTTTGCTTTTGATTTTTGAAGAGGTAGTGGTGGGGGCTTGAGGAAGGGGAGGGTGAAGACTGTTTTGGGCTTCTTTATTTTCTCTCTCATTGATTACTTGCCAAGTACTTGCAAATTAGGTGTTCCTTCTGTGGTATAGAGCTGTGCCTCTCAAGCTTTAATATGCAAGTGAATCACCTATTGAAATGCAGATTCCCATGGCCAGGTCTGGGAGTTGGAGATGCAGCTTGTCCAACAAGCTTTCAGGTGATATCTATGCTACTGATGCCAGAAATACACTGAGCAGAAAAAGTGTAGAATATTTTATGAGGATGATTTGCAGTGTCTGCTCTTCTGATGTGTCATATTCTCTCTACTACTTTGTCCCATAAATGGATGGAATGATTGGGCTTTGTGGGTGCTTCTGGAGGCTTTCCACCTGTGTGCCTATGGATAGGAATGTGCACAGGTAAGGTTTTTGTCTTTGAAATAGCATGTAACTGGGTTGTAATGTAAGAAGACAGCATAGTTAAATTTAGAAGACTGAGCAGGGAAAAGTCCTAAGGTTTCTTGCAATGAAATGATAACTCCCTACAAAAGGGAGAGTAGAGTGAGTGGAAGACAGTGAGAGAAAAGAGACACAAACCATGGAAAACACTGATTAAATTTACATTATATTAAAGGATAAGACTTCCCGAGTGGATGTTAGGCTGTGGTCTGCTAGAGGATCGTTAATAAGCCTGCTTGTTTTTGTAGCAGTATTCCAATAAGTGACTAAAATACAGACAATCCAAATGGCTATAAAAATAAACAAAAATTTTTGTTCCTGTGAAGTTCCTCATTGCATTTGTTTTGACCAACACAGTGGCACTCATATGTATTCTGTGCTTTTTGTTTGTTTGCTTATCTGTCATGTACTTTTTTGTTTCTTTTCCCTAAGGTGACATTACAATTGTTACTGAAGTAAAAGTATTGGATTTCTACTTTTGTGAAGATAATTGATAATTATAGAGTCCCAATGTAAAGTAGGTGGATATTCATCCAGCAGTCACTGGGGAAAGAATTTATTATCAGAAGCTTAAGCTCTTGTAAGAATGTATAACATGAGGACAATGAATGAACAAAATATAACGTTTTCCTGCTAATCTAAATCTTAATAAGCACTCCAGTTATGCACACACCACGGAAGCAATTTCTCTTTAGGTATTTGTGGTATTTTCAAACACTGTAGATAGGTGTAGTTGTTTCTTTTATTAATGTAGTGTTCAACCGAGGGATTAGTCACCACGCATTTATATGAAGTTTTCACAGTAGGACAATTATCTGTAGAATCCAATAAATAGCAACACTATAACATAAAGCTCATTTGCATAATTACTGCCTAAAACAAGACTGACAATGCAGTTCTTTTCTTTATTCATCTTAATTCTCTATCAAATATATATCATTAGAGACTAGTATTTTGTAGCTGAAAGTAAGTAATGTTTATGGTACTATTTCAGTGTGTTTGGAGATCTTAGAGTGATTCATTATTAGCTTTCAGTTGGTTTAATTCATTTATTTAAATCATTTGTTGATCAGCTTGTCTTATGACTCAGGGATTTATGGTAAAAATATAAATAAAAAATTACCAATGTGCATTTCCCGTCTTTTTCTTCACAGAGATGTGTTGAATATGATCTCTCACCTTCTTTCTCTCCCATCCCCTTGTTATGGCCCATTGGTCTGTTTATTTTAGCATGAAGCTATATCTTTAATGCCTCTGTATTAGCACTATGGTTTAGGCAATAAAATATGTTTGTGGATTAATTCATTAATTTGTTTTTGTCTTTAATTTTGTTTTTCTTCTCTTTCTCTCTCTCCCTCTCATTTAAATTTGTTTAATCCTTGTTTGTTAATTACTCTATATAGTATCATGTGTTTATTACCTGAAGTAGCTGAAGAACAAGTTTCCTTTTATATCCCTTTTCATTCTAACGGACTCCGTAATTTGTGTTCTCTCTGCTTTCTCATTCTTCTATGGATTACCTTTTTTTTAAATTTTCTACCATGAACTCACCTTACCTTGCTCGGTTAACCATAGCATCAGTTCTAGACCCAACTCTACATGCTGTGCTAGTACATCTACTCAACCTGACTAACACTAGATGCCCATCGCTTTCCAAACAGCCGTGGATTGAGAGGGTGGAGCATTTGGGAGCTTTGCTCTGTCTATCTGGGGTGGAGATAGGGCCAACCATGAAAACAAGCTCTAAGTTGGGTAAACAATGAACCTTCTTAAGTAAGAAGCTGTGATGTTTAGCATACTTTGGGAAAATGTTCTTAGTTATTTAGTTTATTTTGCTTGCTTCTGACAGCACTGTCCATGTGATAATTGTCAGTGGGCGGCTTGAAATCAAACATGAATCAGTGGTTCATGACATTATGAAACTGTTGAAATAATATTTTTTATTTTTATTTACCAAAGTAATAACAAAAATATGAACTATCCATCTTCACTGTCTTGAAGCACTGATTCTTTCTATCAGAGAATTCTCACGAAGAACCCACAAAGTCTTATTTCATTTCCAACCAGGTCTGGTGTCATAAACACCAATAAAAATATAAAAAATGCTCAAGATGGTGGTATTTTAAAGGTGTGAATGTATAGTCTAAGTTTACTCAACGTCTAAATGTTTTCTTGATGCTATGTCAAAGTCATGAATATACCTGTCTAGGGCTGGACATATACTATTAGGTTTGTATTCTTCTTTTGTTCTGTCAGCAAGAATGGATTTATATGCCTATATATGAAAGGACTTAAATTAGGAAAAATATGTTCTTTAATCTTCAAAGAATTTCTCCAGCAATGCAATTCTATGTTGCATTATAAGCACACAATATTTTAATCTTCTGGTTCACCCTCTAACACCAAATGATCCAAATCCTGTCATTTTTCTACTTCTGCAAGGCAATAATGCAGGAAAAAAACCAATAACTATCAACCCAAATATTTTTAAACAAATTGGCCAGTGCATCCTCACTAATATCAAGTCAGTGTTCTAGCCAATATAATTATTTGGTTGAAAAAATATGGTAAAGCTTATTGGCATAAACTGAAATTTCATTGGCTCTGTTCACTATTAAGTAGAATAGACTTTACTTTCAATCTCACAGAAAGAGGCTTAATTACTGACCTTCTAATAACCTATAACTATAAGATAGTTTTGCTCGAATGGTAATTGCATTATGGCAGGATTCAATCTTAAAGAATATCTTTTGTAATTTGATATATTTTTACTTTATCATAATTTCCTTTTGTTTCTTATTCCCTGCTAGATTGCTTAAAGGACGTCACATATAATTCATGAGATCTAGCACTGAGAAATGTGTGTTTTTATATAATTTCTCTGAAAGACAATACCTAAGGTTAGTGAATTTAGTTGTTTAAAAATATACATCAAGTCAAGAACATAACTATGGTGTTGAGGCAAAGGGAAAATATTCTGAAGAATCAAACATTAATATGATGTCATGATTGTAAAAAAAATTTACAATCTTTAAAGCTGATATTTTTATTGAGTTCTGTCTCTACAAGCAATGATTGATATATTTACAGAAACAACTACATAGTAAGAGATGTTGCAATATTTGTGACAGGGCAGATAAAAAAATTTTCCTGTGTGAGGGAATAGGTTTTTCTCTGAATTCTCTCTTCATTTAGCAAATATATGAAATATTCCATAAGATACTACAGAATTTCTTTCATATAGAGCCTTTTAAATGTCATATTGAATCTGTCAACACACATTATTTGTAAATGAACACATGTTCCTTGTGCACTGTGACACCATGTAAGATTTTGGAATGCATGTTGAGTTGTATGTTTGGGTAGTGTACTAGACTGCTTCTCCTAACTTACTGTATTATTAGAAGCTCAGGCATTTTCCTGAAAAAAAAAAAGTGCTAAATTTGTTCTTTCCACTTCTGCCCTTACCCCCTTTCTGCATAAATGAGCATCAACATCTGTGTATACCTAGGTCCAACACTTCATTAGCACAGCTGCTCAAAATAGCATCACCTTTGGTTGATTAAGCAAGGGTAAATTTCGGTAATACACAAAAATGTTAGCCCGAGAGCTTTCTCTTCTTCAGAGTGGTATTGCCCACTGCCTTATACAAGTGTCCTACATGCATTACTAATTCTAGCAGTTCTGTTGCAGAATGAGGAAAGATGATACAAAATGTCCTGATTTCTTAAACTCTGAAAGAGAATATTACCCCCCCCAAAAAAAAAAAAAAATATTACTCCAGGCTACCTGTCAAGGTTCTTTTTTATCAGCCTTTTTTCCTTCTTTAAATCATCACACTTAGGGGTATTTTTACAATTCCCTGTGCTTCTTCTGCTATTCTTACCCATTTCATTATATCAGACTTCAGAATATGAGAGTGAGGGCAGACAGAGTGTTTTGGATTTGGAATATATAGGCATAGCTGAGTTCAAAAGAAAGAGAGGAAGACACACATGTGCCATTAGTTTCTCCAGTCCAGGCTCTCTGTCTTGTTAGTGAAGAGAATAGTAGATTCCCTGCATCCTGGCCAGATGATTATTTCCTTTGTTCTTCAGCTTTTTCATCTTTACAATGGAAATAGAGTCACTATTAATGGAAACTTTACTCAACAAATATTTATGTTCTAGGAAAACTGCAGAGCACCAGGGATATTATAATAAACTAGAGGCACTTGTGGAGGGGGGGTCCCACAGCCCCATCTGTGCCCTCTTGCAGTTCGGGAGCCCTAGGGGTTGTCCCATTGATGGCTTATGCCCACTTCTCACGTGGAGTGGGTCTAATCCAGCAGTCCGATATCCTTAGTGCTGACATGGAGGCAGAAGAGGTTCCCACCACCGCCCCTGCGCTCGTCAGCCGTGATCTCGGCTTCTGGCTGAACGGCGCTCCCCCTGTGGGAGCGCACTGACCACCAGGGGGCAGCTCCTTCTTTGAACATTTGCCCCCTGGTGGTCAGTGCACAACATAGCAACTGATCATTCCACCGTTTAGTTGATTTGTGTATTAGCCTTTTATTATATAGAATTAGCTAATATATAGTTACACAGTAGTCCTTGAAAAGTGTGATTACCTTAAGTGGCAGCTATCTTATGAAAGCATGATATGTGAGTGACCAGAGCACAGAGAGATAGAGTGCAGATAAATGGAATTGTGTCATGGTTTGGAAAATTACACACTCATCTAATCTAAAAAAAGAATAATATGCTAATTGTACCACACTGCTACATCCCAAGCCACGCCCACCAGCCAATCAGAGCAACTATATGCAAATTAACCCAATCAAGATGGCAGCAGGAAGCCACAGAACTAGAGCAAATGGGAGACTTCTTTGCCCTGGCAATGGAGGAAGCTGACTTAGAAGGTTTTGTTTTAGTGATTTTAGGAAGAAGAAAAAGGATGGTGAAAACATATTTTGCCTATAGTTTTCCCTATAACTATATAACTAGTGCATTAGAGATGGGGGAGGGCAGGATAGAAGTAGAGGTTAAATAATAGCCCTGCTGGGTGTGGCTCAGCAGTTGAGCAGTTGAGCATTGACTCAGGAACCAAGAGTTCACCCGTTCAATTCCTGGTCAGGGCACATGTCTGGGTTTTGGGCTCAACCCCCAGTGGGGGTGTGCAGGAGGCAGTTGATGAGCAAGATTTTCTCTCCTCATTGATATTTCTGTCTCTCTCTCCTGCTCCATTCCTCTCTGAAATCAATGAAACTATAATTTTTTACTTACCTAAAAAAGGTAAATAACACATGTAGTGTTGCCATACAGAGAATCAGGTTGAAGTGCCACTTGCACATGGTGCTGGAAGATTGCAGTGTTGAATGTGGTTTGAGGGTGGGCATGAAAACATATATATTAAAACTGTTTTCTCATAAAACTTAAGGAAAAGCAATCATGAAAAACTGTGGCCAACATGCAGTAGTTGGGAAATGTATACTAAGATCTGCACAGTCGACTTTGACAGGGGATAGATAATGTGCACTCTTTCCCCCATCTGTGAATCTGGTGGCACAATGGGGGGTTCTCTGGTTTATATACTCATTTGATATCTTGAAGTTAGAGAATTGATGAGCCATGCAGTCAGAGGAAGTAATTAGTATTTTAAAATATAATGAAAAATACTCTTCAGGGGAAAACCTATAGTTTTGCACTGTATGAACTCATCCATAGTTCCAGATGTTTTGCATTGTGAACTATGCCAAGATAACAGAGTGGTGAGCATATATAGATTGCTGACCCACCATCTGAGGCAGGCAGGGGAGGGGATTTGGGAGGACTGTCCCATCTAAATTATGTGAAAAGCTTCCCAAAATAAAAATGCTCATCTATCATGGAATCATATGCTGGTTAATAATGCTCTACTTTGTATGTATCCTGTGGCAGCTACATATAAAAAACATTAAACAAATTTTTCTAAAAGTGATTTTCCCCTTGCATGCATTCTGGTAAAACTGATAATTCAGCTTTGTGAACTAAATAACATTATAGAACAGATTCACTGGCAGCCACGTGTAAGCTTTAAGCACAAGCATATTTTAAAAATAGTATAATTAAGTATTTAGCGCTTTGAGAAAAGATCTGGCTTTTACTGTTCATGCTTTGCCTGTCCTGTATGATCTTAAATGAAATTAATTTTATTTTTCTCTCATGATAGATATGGACTGTTCAAAAGCAAAATATTTATTATCTTTTTAATATAAAGCTTTATTGTATTCATCTTTTTAAATGCAATATTCCTATGTCCTCATTGGATATATCTTCTAGTTCAAAGTCACATCATGTGAAAATAATAAATAAAAAAAATGTCTTTTCTAGCTACCCATTGAAAGAACATGGAAACATTTTGTTTTGTTTTGTTTTTTGCAGAACAAGTTGAAAAATTCCAATCTTGGCCCTAGGCTATTTCACAAGAGCAATCTTAAGTAAAAGCTTGCCTTTCACTTTTCAAAGGTAAGATTGTCCCTGTGCTCATGCTCTGGCTTTTTTAAATGAGTTGAAAATAATTTGTATGCAGTTCCCTCATTTTTCTCAACTTCTTACATGTCATCAGGATCTAGTCCAACTCAATGGCACTGTTGAGAGACTTAAATTTGGAAAATGGCCTAATAGTGTTGACTTCTTCATAGTAGGTGGCATGTGCATTAAAGAATAGATGACAGAAAGCCATGCAATATTTTCTCCTGTCCTTTATGAATTATGAATGTTTTGCTTAAATCTCACCTAGATTAGCAAGAGGAAAACCTTACCTATTTGTGAAAGATAAAAGTAAAATCAATAATGACTAGTTAAAAAGAGAGGGAGAAAAATAAATTAACCTAACACAAGAACTGCTTACTTAAGTAGGAATAAAAAGTGTGGAGTCACGGTCAACCATTCAGTAATGGATAATTTCTGAAGCAATTAATCTTTCTATGGAGAATGCCTCTGTGCCACAATCAATCATATCAGAAAGCCCCACACGGACTGCAGACTATAGAGAAGAGTCCTCACAGAGCCCGTCAAACCTTGGCATTTGTGATTGCTCTAATGCAGCAAGAAGCCAGAAGGAACTATGAGATGTGCTGTCAGCAAGAGATAAATCAGGGTTTTAAACTAAAATAAAATGGGTTTAATACCTTGAGTTTATGAACTATCCTACACGTGGAAGTCACTTGTTTTGTCAGCTTATCAGAGCAACCAGTTACGAATAAGACAGTGAAAGCAACTCAGCCCCCGATGGATCACAAATTACTAACAAACTCTGAGGCCATCATGAGATTTTTCTCTGTTCTGTTCTCTGTCCTAGACCAAAAACGTCACTGTGTGCCGTATACACTACATGCGCCTGCCCACCTCTTTTCCTAAAATAGACACCCTTTGGGACTTCCTCACAGTGAAATCATGAAATAAAAATATATATTTTCGGAGAATTTATGGGTAAAAGCTAGCTCACTGCCACACAATTTAGGCTGAAGTAAACTTTGTTTTTCCCACATCTGATCCTGTGTCATCTCATCCCACTTGTTGTGCCTGAGCTCTTGCTGTATCTCTCCACAGCTCACAAAATGCGGTACAAATCTTAGTTCCTGTGAGTGGAGACTTGTCACCCTGCCTACCCCTCTGCAGTTTCTGCAAGGTACCCCATTCTTGGCTGAGCATGAAACCATCATCAGGAAAAAAAAATGTTTACACTATTCCTGCCTCCCTTTTTTCCTCTGTGATGACTACTTTCCTTCAGCCCTAATTATTCAGCTCATATAATTCAGCACATATTTTCTGAGTAACTTCCGCATGGCAAATTGACAGAAAAGAGATGAGCATCTGTGTCACAGGGGTCTCTACACTCCTATATCCTGCCATGAACTCACTATGTCATTTTTTTGTTTACTTGATTGACAGTCTTCCATTTATAGTAACCTCTGTGAGGGCAGGACAGTGTCTCTATCTCACAGTTGCATTTCCTGAGCCTACCTGGTATCTGGCACACATTGGGCCCTTAATAATTTTTGTGAATGAATAGAGGAAGGGAGGTTTCATAGAAAGAAAGAGTTTCAGCAGGCTCACCTGCTTTAAATGTCTCCTTCGATATATTTTTTTTAAATACATTTTTATTGATTTCAGAGAGGAAGGGAGAGGAAGAGAGATAGAAATGTCAATAATGAGAGAGAGTCATTAATTGGCTGTCTCCTTCAGGTCCTACACTGGGATTGAGCCCACAGCCCAGGGATGTGCCCTTGACTGGCAATCAAACTTCGATCTCCTGGTTCCTAGGTCAACGCTCAACCACTGAGCCATACCAGATGGGCTGAAATTTTTTTCTGTTGAAATGTAAATACTCTATGGAAGCATAATAGGTTCTGATTAATTTAGTAACTCTTGAATATTGAACTTAAATAAATATTCCTTCAGCCTTTTAAAATTGCCATTTATTATTTAGTTTTTTCAATAATCCTATAGGCAGGGCAGGCCTATTAAGTAATTATTTCTACTATTTCAAAATAAGATCAATTAATTTAATTAAAATGTCTCCACAATAAATTTTGTGTTAATTTGATATGTGAACTAGCATATCAAATGGAATAGGAAGAAAGAAAAGGAGAAAGTGTAATAGGAGGAAAGAAAAGGAGAAATCATGACAATCTTTTTTCTTCTTTCTTTATTTGATGGACACTTAAATATTCTCCAAAATGAGAACCAGTAAAGTTCACCTCTTCCCCCACAAAGCCAAGGACTCATTCATGTGTTGGATTTTCAATTATAACATAATAAAGTCCATAAACTTCCTTCTTCCAAGTCCCCACACCATGATTATCATCAGGTTGTTAATAAACAAGATGGCGCTATTTGATGGATGTGTTAAGCACATGCTCCTAGTGCTTTCTGAGCTAGGTGCTGGTGATGTGGGATTGTTTATTCTTGCCCTTCAGCATCTCAAATAGTTTTCTGGATTTTGAAGAAAAATAGAAGATGCAATCTTTTCCCTTTTGTTTATTAAAGGTATCATTAAAAGTCTCTAATTGCCTAACCAAGTAGGTTTTTAAAAAGTTCTTTCCAAAAATATATGAAATATTAGAATATATCATAAAATTTTACAGTTGCCTTATCTTTGCATAGATAATAGTAGGGGAAGTACTAACTGTTTTCAGTCATGAAAAATCCTCAAAATTATTTGAATAGTTAGTATAACTCAATAATGTGATTCTTCTTGTCAGGTAGGACTCATACTCATTGATCATTAGACTTCCAATATTTGAGACCACATTGTCCAGTTACCTAAGTTAATGTGCAGGGTGTTTGGAGCCAAAAGAATTCTATACCCTTCTACTAGTAACATCAGTGACCAAAGACCCATACTCTTTTGTTTAAATGTATTTTATTTTATTTTTTATTAATTGAATTTATTGGGATGACATTGATTCACAAACCATACAGGTTTCAAGTGTACAACTCAACAAAACATCATCTGTACACTGCATTGTGAGCCAGTCACCCCAAGCAAAGTCTCTATCTCCATCCACCCCCCTTTCCCTCCGGCTATCACCACATTGTTGCATGTGTCTAGGTGTTATGTGTATATGTTGTGTGTGTGTGTGTGTGTGTGTGTTTTCTCGCTAATCCCTCCACATTTTTTCATCCAGTTCCTCTTCCCTTCTCCCATCTGACAGCTGTCAGTCTCTTCCATGTATTTATGCCTCTGTTTCTATTTTGTTCCTCAGTTTATTTATTTATTTTTTTGTACATTAGATTCCACATATAAGTAAGAATCTATACCCTTGACTGCCAAGCCATGCCAGTGTTTAAAGAGGCAAGGGTTTCATTTAGAACAGTTGGAGTGGCCATGCATATAAAGTTCTACAACCTAAGTGCAGATGTTTCCACTCTGTTTTGGGGTTGGGAAACCTGGCACAGGGAGCAGTGAGACTCACAAAAGGAAATGATTGCTGTTTGAAGGGACTAACCCAGTAGTCTCCTTCTTCAAAATCAATGCTAGGGAGCAAAGGCAGAAAGCCATTAGAAAATGAGTAACTTTTTCCAGCTCCCAACACAAGAAGTGTCCTGGGCTATGAAACAGTAAATCCAGAAGTAAGCCCAGCTGTCAATGACTACCAAGCAAACCCCCTCCACCCAATTCACTTGTTTATTCCCAGATATACTCAAAATATTTGACACTTGCTCCTGTGTGGTCTTTGAAATTCAAAACAAATAAACAGTAAAGGTTAAGGTTCGATAACTTTATTTGAAATCAACGTGCACAGCTGTAATAAACAGGGGAAAACATTCATTTTCCTTTTTATTAACTCGATTTGAATACTAACCATTTTGTTGATTATTTTCCAATTTGAAGTTTGAATTTGCAGTGCTTTGTGTTGTGATTTGGATATTCCTAAAAACTGAGTTTGCTTTGGTTCCTTATCACTGCATATTGGATTGCAGACAAACTCTGGTCTGCTCTATGGATTTAGCAGAACGCAGCCCTTCTGTCTGTAATCTGGTTTTAGTGACCTCTAGTCACTAAAGTTTAATTGCTCTGTGCTATTTCATTTGGTAGATTGTCTTTTAAAACACACATATCAATATAAAACAAGAGAATATATCAATCTCATTTTTCTATATATACTAGAGGCCCGGTGCACAAAAATTTGTGCACTGGGGCGGTGTGGGGGGGGGGGTTCCTCAGCCCGGCCTGTGCCCTCTCACAGTTTGGGACCCCTCTGGGGATGTCCACCTGCTGGTGAGCCTGGCCAGCCTGGGTGAGGGGCCAATGTCTGTTTTCAGGCTGGTCAAGCTCCCCAGTGGAGACCCTCACCTCAGGGGGTGTGGCAAGCCTGGGTGAGGGGCTAAGGACAGTTTTCAGGCTGGCCATAGCCCCACTGACCCTCCAGGCCATCCACCTGGGAAGCGATGGGGTGGCGCTGGCCACTCCATAGGCTTCCCAGAAGGGGGCCTTGGGGTCCCCCGGCTGGTCCTGTCCCCCCACCCCCCAGGCTCCTGCGCCTGGAAAGCCCATCAGGTGGTGCTGGCCACCCCATCAGCCTCCCAGGAGGGGGCTGCGGGGTCCCGCAGGCTGGTTCCGCACCCCCCAGAAAGGCTTCCTGCAGGCTGGTTCCCCGCCCCCCCCATAAGGCTTCTCCGCCTGGGAGGCCCATCGGGTGGCGCTGGCCACCCCATCGGCCTCCCAGGAGGGGGCCGCGGGGTCCAGCTGCGCCCTGGAGGCTTCTGCCTGGGAAGGCATCGGGTGGCCCAGGGCGCCAGATGCCTTCCCAGGATGGAGGCTCCCAAGATGGCGGAGGCAGCAGCTCCAGAGAAGCCGCACACACCAGGGCTGCGGCCTCCGCCATCTTGGCTAGGCTAATTTGCATACAGTCACTCTGATTGGCTGGTGGGCATGACTTAGGCCATCCCAAAGAAACGATTAATTTTAATATTACGCTTTTATTAGTTAAGATATGTGTGTGTGTGTGTGTGTGTGTAAGTATAGTAAGTAAGTATAGACATGCGTATTCAAGGGAATCCTAATTTTTGCTCTACTAACAAACAATTTAATTTTTGTTGAGTAGACCTTGGCATTGGTTACTATAGAAAATACAAAATACATATTTTACTCATGAGGAACCCATAATTTTTCTTTTTATACTTAGAGAACCATTTTCTGGGTGAGCTATTCAAACTCATTCTACTGTAGTGTACATGTGTGTTATGTTGTACCAAAAGTATTTATGAGAAAACAAGTTTTTCCTGCTACATCCCCATATCTATTATAAAAATGAAATAGAAATATCAAACTCTCAGCTACTGAAAAATTACCACACACATAAAATGTTTTACCGATTAACTAGTTTAAACTCACTTATATTTTCAAAAGTAATCATTACTTGGTTATTATATTATTTCATAATACTCACAGTAAACTGAGTTGCTTTTAAATTACCCACAGTCTTGCACCTGTATGTAGTCTGAGTCCCACAAGATTCTTGATGACTGCAAATTATCCACATTTAACATAAACAGTTTTTTTGTTTAATTCTTTATATTTGACACTCTCCCCATTGAACTGCCCTCTGTGTAATTCTCTCCACAATCTAATTTTGGTACTTCAAGTATTTGTCATGGTTCTCATTGAGAATGAAATACCATCTTACTATTTGACCAAATAGTGAAAATCAATAATATTGTATAAACAGGTATCATGAGTAATAGGTAAACCTAAAAGCTTGGAAATGCAAGATTCTAGCAGTATAAGAATTATTCAGTATGCAGCTTAGAATTAAGTACAGAAATGTTGAAATTTCAACACATTAGTAGAAAAATCTTTATCATCATCATCATCAGCACCACCACCATCACCACACTGATCATTCTTTTCCTATATAAACAGTGCATGATATCCTCTCACCCCCTATAAAAACTCTTCTCCAAGCACTGTGCCTTTATATATGTCAACTTTATTGCCTTATACTTACATCCAACACAATTGAGCGTTCCACTTCTATTTGATTATTTGTGTGTGTGTGTGTGTGTGTGTGTGTGTGTGTGTGTGACATTTCCTCATTCTTCTCAAGACAACATAGTATGGCAGGAGTTTAGAATAGAAAGGTTTGAATCTCAATTCATGTAAGTGGCATGCCACTGTGGGTGAGTTGGATTAAGATGCTCTGCGTTCACCTTGAAGATGGATGGTAGTGCCATCTTAACTAGTGGAGCTCCAGAGTCCCCTCTTGACTGTATTTATCTCTGTGAGGTGCAGTTTTGAAGGTCACTTTTTGTGTGAAGTATTACTTGGAAGGGTGTGTCCAGCATGCTTCTGCCTTGCTTACAGTACAGGCTGCCATCCTAGGTAAGATAGTATAGAGGGCTGGAGTCCAAAAAAAGCATTAAAGAAAATGCAAGGCCTGGAGAAATAGGGGATGCTTTCAGCTCCAATGGGCAATTTTCAAGGGCTATTTAGTGATATCAATAACTGCCTAGAACATGGTTTCCCATTCATTTACTGAGGAATTGCTAAGCTGGGATCTCACTTTACTGTTTATCCATGTGTGCTCAGAAGTAGCCAAAAGTGATGCTACATATATGCAACTGGTCTTCAGCGATTGCTGAGATGGCTGATTTCCAAGAGGGCTGCAACTACTAGTAAAGAAGCCAGAGGGAAGAATGGCAAAGAATCTGCTCAAGCAATACCTACAAAGGCTTTTTTTAGTACATTACCTGAGACCAGGTTCTAATGGGATTTTCCAGAATGAGGAGCTGGATTTTGTAAATTACTCAAAGGAGACCAAAGCAAGGTTATTCATAATAATCAGGCTTACAAGGCAAGATGTATAAACCAATGCCAGTTTAATGATTTACAAATTAGTTATAGTAATTTCTTATTTGTCATCCAAATCACCCTCTTCCTCATATAAAGACATTTGAGAAAATAAAATGTTAATTCATTTACATTTGTGTTTGCATTTACCCATATGTTCATTGAGTGTCTGCAGAGCATTGTGGTAGGTAAAAATTGCACTGTTTAAAAAGGTAGCTGTACTCCTTGCTTTCCAATAGCATTCAGTTCTTTCATAAATACTGATAAGTAATTATATTATGATAATAAAAAATGAAAATGCTGTGATGTGTGTATAAATGAAAGGTTTTGCCAAACTATTCGAGGGTTCTAAGGAGATTTATTCCTACATGTATCCTAGAGAGATTTCTGAATTACAAAGTTCAAATCTAATAGTAGTGATCATAATAAAGTGTTGTAATGGTAACCTTTACTAAATTCTTGCTACTAACTACTTTACACACATCATAGCATTGAACTTCACAACTTTCTGAGTATTAGATACTATTATTATTCCTATTTTGTTGATGAGAAAAATAAGAATTAGAGAGATTAAGTAAATTTCACAGTCCCACAATTTGTAAGTAGCTTTTTATTTAGTGGGGCACTAAATAACTTTTGGTTGATACTAAACTTCATACTTTTGTTCTACACTTTACCTATACTCACTAAAACAAAAATCAAACCACACAAAAATCACAAGAAAAGAGCATAAGGGGAGGATCTCAGTCACAGAAAGAGAAGAGATAGACCAGTATCAGATATCCTACTTGTAATTTGAAATGCTAGCAGATAATATTAAAGAGTTTTTAGCAGCATTTTTTTTAATGCGGGTCATTTCTACCAAAAATATAATTTTTCTATTTTATATTTATTCTCATTGTTTTTAATTCTTGATCTTTAAATGAACTGATGTTTATTAATTAGATATTTCTACAGAGTTATATACTCTAACTACTGGAATAGAGGGGGAACTTTTAATGTGCAGATAAAAGAAGTAATTTTCAGGCAGTGATTCTTTTCAAGTTGAGACCAGTTGGTAGTTAGGCAATTTGTAAGACTTGGTGCAAAGATCAAGGTGATAGCATAGGGCCTTCAACACTTGGCTAAGGAGAACACTTACAGTTAGGTGATTCTTGTCTATGTCTAAGTAAATGTATTTTAGCTTTTCCATTTTGTCAGGATAGTTTTGAATATACAAAACCAGAGTAAAGGAGAGTGAAACTAATGTCAGAGAATATGACTTTTGGTCTGACCAACAATGAGTTTCTTTAATATCTATCTTCTTTTTTGTTTTTCTCATAAAATTCAGGCCAAGAAAGTGTGACTGCACTTCCATCTCTCCCCCATATGTCCCATTTTCTCTTATGTCCTACCACATTTATGTTTGCATAAGTAATGCATGTTACAACTTACACTAGTGTATATTGATAAATATTTGTGATGTACAGAGAATTTTTATAACTCATAATGTACTTCATTATTCAATTATATCTAACTCAACGCATAATGAAAAGCTACCAAGGACCACATTGTGGAATTCTAAAGACAAGGTGACAGTGAGCGCATACGTTTTTATTTTTCCAAATCCCCATGTAAAATGGCAGAACATCCAGAGAGCAAAAGCAAAGCTCTATGAATCATATTTACAATGGAGTGTAAGCAGTTGAGGATAAAATACCTGTAGCCACAAGACATGTGTGGTATCAGCATCTGTGCAGCAAGTAATGCAAACCAATAGGAAGGCCGAGAACCTTTAGTAGGAGCCCTGTCCCCCCCCCCCATCCTCCTGAGGGCTGGAGGTGTTACCTGGAGGGACAGTGGACCAATTTGAGAATAACTGCTAAAAAGACTGGGTTTTAACCACTCATCACAGGTGAGTGCCAGTGGCACACAATAAGAATATCTGGAGGGACTGGGATGATCTAAACCTGGTAAATTCTCAAAATTGAGCAGCCAGGCATTCTCCAACAGTACACCACACTGAAGGGAATCTGCTAGGAGTGGAATCAACACAGAATCAGAGAGAGAAACAATGGAGTCAAAGAGGGGACAAACCTAAATAAAAGTCTGGGAGCAGAATAGAGCTAAGAAATCTTAGAGAGCTAGCCTCCAAACACAACACAACCCAAACACAGCAAGGGGGGATCTGTTAAGTTAGCCATCTGGACTAAACTTTCTCTAAAAGTTTAGGGAAACTGACACAAAAGTAAGCTAACAGAGAAGTAATGAGGTCAAAGTCTGTACAAACTTATATTTAAAAGATAGAATAAAGGCAGAAGAATATCCTTTAGAAAATGACAATATGCCAAAAATATTGAAGATGGGAAAAGATCTGTCCTACAAAATATAGGAATCCTTTGCCTTAAGAAATTAACCAAAGCAGAGGAACAGAATAAATAATAAGAGTTTTACTTTAAGAGAATGTTCTAAACAACAACAACAAAAAGACTAGGAAACACATTTAAAGAACATACTATACACCTGAAAATTGGGTTGCAGGAGAGCCAAAATAAAAATGTTCTCATAAAATTATAGAGTTTAAAAATTAAAATTTCAAAAAAAATAAAATTTATTTGGGCATTTAGTTAAAAACACATGGGACTTAAGGAAAAATTAAATGAGATCATTATCAGACTATTTAACAATGTCTTGTGCCCAAATGCCATAGAGTAACATTGGAAATCTTCAAGGAAATAAAAATGTGAGACAAAGATACTTTATTCAGTAAAAAGTAAGTTTAAGTATGGAGGGCATAAAAGTATTTATCAAAATGCTCTTAAGAACTAAGGCATCGAGTTCTTCCCGATCCTATCGAGTTCTTCCCGATGACTCTGATAGAGAAAAGCTTCATATTAGCAAAGTGCCCAGAGAAACATTGATATCAAGAAGTAGTGGTGACCATTTAATGTATACTTACCTATAGAATTAAGATTAAATGAGAGCTAAACGGAGAAAATACATATTTATGGCTGTATATTTTGACAAGGTAGATATAACCATTATGTTTAAAAATTCTAGGAAGAATGTTTTAATTCTATTACTGTATCTTTGAAAATATCATCAGTGTGGAAAAAATTAGTTACATGTATACTATTATTTTGAAACGATTAGGTATATATTATGGGTATAATATTAAATAAAGCAAATGAGAACTTACGAGATATTCCTGTCATATCATGTGTTAATTGAATCAACATTTTCAGTGTAGAAAAAAATACAGATATAAAATATAAAAAGTTCTGTAAAACCCATCAGTTATAAATTTCAGAATAAAGTCATGAGATGAATTATATTTAAAAGATAAATGTGTATGTATATGTATGTATATGTATTGTGTATGTATTTCTCAGTCTGTCTACTGAACAGGTCTAGAGATGACAACCACTAGCAATGAGCTTCCTTCCTTCCTTCCTTCCTTCCTTCCTTCCTTCCTTCCTTCCTTCATGTTGTACTTCTCTCTTTTTTCCCTTTCTTTCTCTTTTTTTTGTAGTGTAGCTATATTTACAAATGCATCTAAAATCATAATAGTTCCCTGTATCAGGGTATAAATAGGACAGTGTAAAAGGAAATAGATATTAAAGGCTGTTTAAAAGTTACTTATGTCTGTGTTTACCCCAGTTTAGGAAAGTTAATTCTGTTTAGTTTTCTAAGTTCTCATGCTGCATTTTAGAAAGCAAGAAAGCCCATCATTGACATGTGGAGAAAGATAATTTTAAAAATCTCCCAACTCAGACATTCTTTTCACAAAGGCAGAGAGCAGAGAAAGAAAAGAGCTGTGCTATTGAGCAAGCATTAAACCAGAATGTGAGGAGCATCACAGGCAGTCCTCTAAGAGATTGCAAAGACCCAAAGAAATCACACCCTCTTATTTATTTTTCTTTATGACAAGTATCAATAATCCATAGGACAAATTTTCCTGCTATTTTTACTACCCGTTTTCAAAACTGTTCAGGCTACTATTTTTAAATTGAATTTATTGAGGTGACATTAGTCAATAAGATTATGTGGGTTTCAGGTATAAAATTGTATAACACATTATCTGTATATTGTACTGTGTGTTTACCACCCAAATTCAAATCACCGTTTATCTCTCCTGTGCCCTCTCCACCTTCCCACAGCCCCCTTTCCCTCTGGCAGTCACCATGCTGTTGTCTGTGTTTATGAGGGGTTTGTGTTTTTGTTTCTGCTTCATCCTTTCACCTTACCTTTTGGGATAGCCAAGCAGACAACAAACCATTGCACAGGTGTTTTCAAGATAAACAATAACTAGTCCTCAACTAGGAGACTTGACAGCACAAGTTGTCACACACAATTCATCCTAACTTTACTGAGTGTTAGGGTGACTATCTGTGTTGACTTATTGAATTTATCTAGGAGGAGCAGTCCCCATACATATGAGAGGAGGTACTTTCACAACTTGGAGCAAGGAACCCACCAAAGTTAAGCTCCCCTCCCCGGAAACAGGGATCTAGAGGTGCTAGTCTCCTTAATGTTTAAGTTTCAAAAAATGGCTCTCAGGTCTGTGAGGAAAACGTTCCTGGGTTATAAAACTGACAAATGACCTATCTAGTTTTCAAAATGATTTATAGACACTTCAAATTACTTATAAGGGGAAAATGTTATAAAGTAAATGCTCAAAGAAAAAGGAAGGGAGGGGAAGCTCTTATTTTCAACAGGAAGAATTAAGCCCATTATTTTTAATTTGTATTTGTCCTTATTCATATAAGAGTATCACTGTAAGAGGTTATTTTTTCTAAGGGTATCACAGAAAAATACCATTTTTTTCTTTGACCAGATTAAGCCATGATAATATTATCTTTTTTGGACTGTAAGCAATGAAATATCTATAATTCTGAGAGATGGTTCTTTCCTATGTGGCTGTAATTAGCATATGCATTATTTCTATCCCCCACATGAACCTACCCTTTTTCCTGTTAAACTTTAAACTCCTCAAGAGCAGGGACAATGTTGACTTTTCTTTGGTATTCCCTCAAGGCATCTAGTGCAGTCTTTTCATGCTCAGTGGGTGCTCAATGCTGTTATCTGTATTGGGCACAGGGCTACTGCTATAAATATACAATTTTGCTTGAGAAATGTCTAAAACTTATTTCTCCTGTCATTTTCTTATTGCTCTATAGAATTTATCAAAGTTTTTCAAAGAATATGCCTGTGTAAAATTTGGCTATATTAAATGCAAATTTTAATAAGCCTTTAGGGAGGGGAAAAACACTTAAGTTTTGTTTTTTGTTTTATTTTTATTGATATTTTTAATTGAAAATCTTGCTTCCCTTTCTTCAACTGAGAAAAGATACCTGTTAATAACTCTTAGTGATGGTTGATATCTGTGATGACTTGGGTAGACTAAACAATTTCAATAATTTGTTGAACAAATTCAGGGTAGAGTAGCTATTTAGGAGCCTCCACTTATTCATGAGGATGAGTATTATACTTGTTACTTATAGATTTCTAAGGTAATCATTTTCAGTAACTATTATTTAAATGTTTGCTTTGCTAAAAGATATATTCTATTCTGATTTAACTTATATTCAGTCTCTGTATCATAATTCCCATTGTTTCTTCCAGAAACAAAAATATTTCTGTTGGAATTTTCTTACTGATTAAGAACACTTAATGCTGTGGTATCAGAATTAGCTATACACTAAGCTAGTTGAGGGCAGCTTGTACTGTTTTCTAACCTAGAACAAGAGAAATTCTCAATAAATGTCTCAAATTTATCAGTGCAAGTTGAGGATGATGGTCTTTATTAGGATAGTAGTTCTTAAAGCAAGATCTGGCCCTGTGTTGTACCCCTTCCTGTTGTTCTTTTATATTTTTGGATAATGCAGATTAAAGAAGAAACAGTGTTGTGCTCCATGGAGGGACAGCAGAAATCAAACAGGACTCTTATCTCAGTGTTGCTTGAGCCTCAAGACTCTGGACTATTGTCACTCATTCACCTGGCCAGGCTGTCCAGTAATCCTCAAATAGTTTATGAACAGTATTCCCTTTAGGGGTCTACCCTGGATCCCTACTTGTCTTCCACCTTCATATCTGCTTCCTATAAAGGAAAGTTACAGAGGACAGTTTTACTATATTCATCATGTCTTCTCTTGTTTCCATCTTCCTTGACATAGCATCCAAGGAGCAGCTGGGAGCAGAAAGATTCAAATAAGCGATCAATCACAATCACAGTCAGGGAGTCTCTCCTCCAGTAGTAGATGTTTTGTTGACATGCTATCAGAGCCCTTCACACTTGACTGCTAGGCCATGAAAACAATTACTGGGTCACTAACAGAAACTGAAGGAAAAAAAAGGTCCCTAAATATTGCTAGAGCTGAAGCAAACTGAAAAAGAAAATGTGGTTCAATGGGACCCATGGAAATCGCACAGTGCTCTGCAAAGGCCGCACAGCTGAGGGAAGGGAAAGAAAATATTCCTTAGATTTGAGGTCAGTCTTGATTTTGGGTGATTGGTAATATCCATTGATCACTTAGCATTTCCTTGGAATCTCACTATATTGATAATAAATAGATCTAGTGAGGAAGCATTACAGCATAAGTAAAAGTTATGGATGCCATCTATCCTTGGTTGTTCTTATTTTCTGGGTTGGTATGTAAACATAGCATTAAGTCATAGGAAAAATGAGGCTGAGGGAAGGGTGGTTTGCCATTTGCAGATGCACTCTATAATTTCCCGAAACCTTGCAGATGGTGAGGAGTGAATAGCAGAGGAAAATGCATGGAGCAAGGATATTAAGAAGAGAATATGCATTGCTTAAAATGTCCCCATAATGCTGCTCATAGGGTGGATGAGAGCTGTGAACCAAGATGAGTAAGGTCAGATTTCACAGTGCCATACTATATTGTTAATAATGGGCTTTATGAGGGATATTTATAAACCAAGACCAGTAAGGAGGAGCATGTGTACCCACATCCTCTCATCCTTTCACGGGAACCATCAGCACCTAGGTGGCCTTGCTTGAGCCACAGTGGGTTTATTCTCTGGAGGAAGCAAAGTACCTCTGTGACCCTTCTGCTTGTAGAGCAAACACGAGAGTTATCTGATTTGGGGCCAAGGCAAAAAGACAACCTAGATGCCAGAAAGCTTGGGTATGGGTGCCAGATGATATCAAAGCTGCCTAGGAAAGCCCATTCTTACAGTGTGGAGAAGGTCAGCACGGCCCTAGCAGGTTTTGCTCTGTGGATAGAGCATTGGCCTGCAGACTGAAGGATCCCGGGTTTGATTCTGGTCCAGGGCACATGCCCAGGTTACAGGCTCAAACCCCATTAGGGGGCATGCAGAAGGCAACCTATCAATGATTCTTTCATCATTGATGCTTCTTTCTCTGCCTTCACTTCCTCTCTGAAATCAATTTTTTAAAAAGTTTGATTTCCACCTTTAAAGAAAAAAAAGAGGTCAGCACTGTTTAGCGGAAGTTGAGTTCATTTCATCCCACCTCTTGGGCTAGAGGGTAAGTTAGAGGGCCTTGCGAGCTGCTGCTCTAGCAAAGCAGTGTTACCTCTGTCTGGATAGCAGCATCAAAATGGGCTTAATGAAGAGCACCCTCATGGAGAAGAGGGGTGACTTTCATTAATAAGGCAGACAAATAATGAAAGAATGCTAGCTCTGTATTTAGCTTCCCACTTCTTCATTTAGTTTTTTGTAGCACTGCATTTTACAGATGGGGAAACAGAGGTTTTAGAGAGGTCAGGTTACCAAACTGGGCAAGTGGTACAACCAGAGTTTGAATACAAAACTGGAGTGCTCTACATTGTACAACTCCAGCTCCCAAACCACTGTGACTGCTGGTACAGAAGTCTCCTTCCATATGTGTCAAATTGTAGGAGTTCAAAGAGAGGAGCTCTGAGAAGCATCCAGGAGAAGCTGTAAAACAGGATTTAACAAAATAAAAGAAACACAGATGGATAAAGGGCATGAAAATGGGTATCAGAGTCATACATATTATATTAAGTTTGGCTTCAATTATGGGAAAGATGGAAATGTGATAGAAGTGTTTATATTTATAGCTGGAGATTCCCAGTACCTTCATCAGGACATGCTCAACTCTTTTAATCAACTGCTTAAAACTAAAATTACCATAGAGATCATTGTCTCTCTTATTGAACTCAAACCTAACTAATGACCATTATTATAACTACAGTTGGTAGATTATTCTATGACTTGTACATAACTCATCTCATGTATGGGATAACTACACTTACCTACTTATTTTTGACATGAGGGAACTAAAGTTTCAAATATTTAGGTAATTTGCCCAATACACCAAGAGCTCAAATGTGAGCCACCACTTCTTGATCTCACATGTTAGGTCATTTGCAGAGATCACAGACAACTTTGGCAATGGTGTTTATACATCCTAGGACACATGCCCTTTTCTACTCCAGTTATACAGTGGGTAAAGCGATTTCAGGGTCCCATCATGTCTCCATTTGAGCTACATCCTTGGAAAGTTATACTTACTACACACAACATTGTAATTATTGTCGTTATAGTTCTCACTCCCATTCCTATTAAGAATATATCAGAATTAAATTACCTTTTATACCTCTGATAACCACAGCATTTTAAAGCCATTTTTAAAGTACTGACTTTGAAGATGATTGTCAAAGTCTGTGAGTCACTATTATCTCCACCAGAGTAAATGGTCAGAAATAGCTGTGAGCAATTGGCCTTTACTGCAGTCATACAGGAAGGCCACATGTGAACATGAGGATGGTAGCCTTCATTTTTTTCTGTGATGAAGATCTTAAACTCTTTCTAAGTAGCTGACAATACCCAGGGAGAAGTCCTACTTTAGCATCACCCAAAAGCCATGATAACATTTTAAGAAGAGTGCAAAAGTGATATGAATGCATGATTTGCCTTACGCGTTTTATAGTGTTAATTTTGTTGTTGAAATTCTGTGGGTATTTCTAATAGCCATATCTCCAGTATTCTTAAGAGCTCAAATTTGATTTTTAGACTTGCCTTCAATGGAAATTTAATGTTATAGAATCTGTATCAAAAAGTACTGAAACAGTTGCCTAGTAAAATAAATAGGCTCAGAGCACTGATTTCTGTATTCTGTGATGGTACTTCCTCAAACTTTGCAGATGAGAGCAGTCAGCTGGAGTGCTCACTAAGTATACAGCTTCCCTGGGGCCCCGCCCTGGCTTTGGATCTGAGTGACTCTCCAGAATTTATGTTTCTACCAAGTACCTTCAGGGATTCATGGAAGTTTTGGAAAGCCTGTTAGATATCAATTGTCCGAGAAAAATCTACACTTTTACCATTAGGCATCCCTGCGTTCCAGCCCAAGCTCGAAGACTTACTAGGTAAGTGACCTTAGGCAAGATGCTTAGCCAGATGAACACCCATTTCTTCATTTGTAAAATGAGAATGATGTTATTGTCTTGGCAGAAAGTCAGAATTTAATGAAATAAACGCATAGTGTAAACTTCAATAAAGTGATTCACAGTAGATTCTTAATAAATAGTGGTTTCCTTTCCTTCCACATAGTGTATTCCATAATGGAAAAATACTCTTGAAGGCAAATGTAGAAACCAGCCTCAGAGAGGGCATAAAAAAATAACATAAAGTGTAGGGGGGGAAGGAGGATTCTATGTTCTTGTTTAATAAAAGTTAAGTGGGAAAAATATAAAAACTCACACAAAAGTTAGAAATTCATGTATTGCAAAAATGCTTGTTTTTGAACTTTTCTCTCAAATAATTCGAATTTCCCTTTTACTAGCTATTTACAAAGTGCTGAGTGATTTCCACACGTTATCTTGTTAATTCAGATGACACTCCCAGGAAGATTCTTTTCCTCTCTTGCCAGGGCATGGAAAGAGGCTGTTGACTTTCTAGTGTCATAGCCAGGATTTAATAGGAGCTGGTTCTCTCTGATTCAGAGTAGGTGCTCTTAACCTGTAAGGTACTCTCTTTTCTGTGTCCCATGTCACCTTTCAATTCCTGGCCCCAGATTTGCTTTCCTATTTCGGGCTAATTAACCCCAAAGAGCAATACAGGCATTGCAAACTTCTCCCAGGCCCCTTGGTGCTTGCGTAGATTGCAGCCTATTCTCGGAATTGTAAGCAGTTTGGGCTTAATTGCCGTGTAAGATCTTAACTGCTCTGATTCAGGACATAACCTTCCTTTGAGGGCTGGCTCTGAAGAGAGTAGCTAATTTCCTCCTTGATTATGCCTTCGCATTTGCAACACTGTCTTTCCTCTCTCTTTTTCTCAAAGAATAGGTAAGAACTGAATGAATGGAATACTTTTCTCTGGAGAGAGAGAGAGAGAGAGAGAGAGAGAGAGAGAGAGAGAGAGAGAGAGAGAGAGAGAGAGAGGGAGAGGGAGAGAGACTGTACTATTTTAAGTCAAAGGATGCCTTTAGAGAAGCCCTGAGATGCTACGTAATACTGCAGCTCCAGATCAAGGGCACCCTGTTCCCTGGAGCTATTTCTCCCTGGGTCACTCTTATCGAGCAAGTGTAGACCTATAAGGATGTCCCTCACCCTCTCCCAGATTGCTCATGTGGGGTTTTGTGTGAGTAATCTTTTGAGCCACAGGACAAGAAAGCTTTCCAGCTGATTATACTGTGATATGTCAAGAGTGTCCAGATCACAGCCTGTGCTTCCCACTGAAGTGCTTTGTGACCTGGAAGTGTTAATGACGCATCCCATTCACTGTGTCCTTACTGTATGCCAGGTGTGGTGACTTTTCCTAGCGAGCATTATCATCTCCATTTTTATGAGGTTAAATACCTTACCCTGCACACAGAGGCAGGCAGTGGGAGAGCCAGAAAGCACAATTAGGTCTCATACTCCAAGTCATCACTATTTTCATTGTAGAGGCCAGATGAGTACTGTACCTCACCTGTAAGATGAGAAGGGATGGCACCTGACTCAAAGGTTCCCAAATTTCTTCTTAGCCTCATGCATTCATTATGCTCAACTTGGCAAATATGGGAAATAAATGATTGACTTGCTTACTTCTGAATATATGTTAGGGGTTTTGAAAAACAGCCTGGCTATTCAATGGAAAGAGAAGATTTATATTAAACTTCTCCTGTGGAAAATCTGTGTCCACCATTTACAAACATGTAGACACAGTACAAATAATGTAGCTCTGTGTGTGTTTGCCTTTAACCGGTGGCATGAATAATCATGTGAAGCATCACGCATTCTCTGTGTGCAGCACATCCTTGTCATTGGCATCCAGGTTCCCAGTGAATTATGACAGAGCTAAAACCCATTGGCTTTTCCATTTGACTGGAAATTAACTTTGTTTGGTCCATAGAAGGACCACAGCTGTCTTTGGCAAAATTACCAAGAAAGGTATTTAAAGAGCCATCCTTCCTGAATTTGGTGCCCTGCCAAGCTTCCACCTTCTGATGCCAAAAGAGCTCAATACTTACGTAATATTTTCAGACTATTCACACCTGAGTCTCAATATTAAAAATTTTCAAGTAAATTTAACAAGATCTATTTTATAGCTTATTGTGGGATGAAGTCTATTTTGCTAAGTGCTAAATGCATGTTAGCTCCGTTGAATAAAAACAGTACTATGTAATGATTATCCTTTCTTGAATGTAAAGTGAAACATGAATTTTATGATATTTAAGTAAGTATAATGGTGTGGGAGAGCTAATAATTTCTGTGGCTACTGGCAAAGGAAATGAGACTCCAGAGTCAGAGACAATGGACGTATTACTCATGAAAAAATATTGGCACAGGTATCATAACAGGTATACAGGTATACATACCGAAGCCCAAATCTCACAGGATGACATGGAGTCCAGATGGAACCTGCATGCATATAATTGAGTCTTTTCTAGAAGAAAAGAACCCTGATCTTAGGGAATCCACCCCTTTTTTTATATATACTAGTAATTAACACTCTAACGTTTAGTTGAAACTAATTACAACTTACAATAGCATCAAATATATGAAATATTTAGGGGCACTATGACAAGTGATGTCTAATATTTGTTCACTGAAAATTATACAATATTGCTAAGAGGAATTAAGAGGGCACAAATTGATGGAGTGATATAACATATTTATGAATTAGATGACTAACGATGTCAATTTGCTCCAAATTTATTTGTAGATTCACTGGTAAGCTACTCAGACAGAGGAAACATGAAAGGCAAAGTCCCTTGAGGGCATGCTGAGTGTATCTGAGAAATCAATTTATAGCCAGCAGAGAGCCAGCCTCTTCTTTGTCATGAGGGAGACTGATTGTATTGCTGGAATTCATAATGCATTTGTTCACTTCCAGAGTGAAAGAATGGTCATGAGCTTGCGATGTTGGTGCCCTTAGCGAGACATGGAGTCCATTGCAGTTTGCCTCACAATAATTATGTGCCAAACCATATAATTAAACTTGGTAAACATTATCTCATTTAATTCAGACAAGAACTCTATGAGGTAAAAATTATGTCTGCCACATAACAGATGAAGAAACTAAGGCTCAAAAATTCCACAAGAATAAGCAGCCAGTTAGACTCAAGTATGTCTGACTTCAAACCTGTTATTTTTCCCGCTAAAAATCATTGCTCTTGCCACTGGAAAAGTGGCACAATGGGAAAGTGGACCAGTTGGCAACGAAAGAAGCAGTTCCAAAGGTCCTCAGACTGTACCCAGGTGGAAGGACTCCACGGCCCTCCGCCTTGTAGACAGAAGACAATGCATTCTATGATCCTTCCAGTCTTTTGGGCGGGTGTTTCCCCTCCAATGGAAGTTTGGTTTAGGACCCTTTGAGAAGAAAGTAGAATCTACCTGATTTCTCCATCCACAGAAGATGAGACTAGGAGTTGTTCTTAGAGAACAAAACAAAACAAAACAAAACAAAACAAAACAAAACAAAACAAAACAAACAAACAAAAAAAGAAAGAAAGAAAGTTTATTTCCCTCAGTTCCTTGACTGCCAGGTCCTTTCTTGATAAAACAGGAAAGTCTAAGTTCTACAGATTCCAGAGCCAAGGACTCAATGTCAGAAGTATATTTTTAAAAATTTAACTTTGAAGTTAGGTAACCCAAATAACTACATGATCTAACCTTAGTTTGTCCATTAGTATAAAGAGAGAGTTAAGCTACATGATCTCTGTGTTCCTCCTAACTCTTGGTTCCCGTTAGGACAGCATCCCATTTTCCTAGTTGCTTTCCCTTCTCTTTGTTGTCAGATAATCCTAGAAATGTTTAGTTTGACTGTGTAAGAACAATCCTAATTATAGTAATTTATGTGAATTCTTTAGCAATTATCAGTAATCATTGTGCAGACAATAACAATTACCGGAGTCATTAATATGCATCCGATTAATTTGGTTGTTATATTTGATTACAATAATCAACGTCTTCACATATTCATGCTTGAGAGTCTGTTGCTCATTGTAATATGGTTGTCTGCTCACAAATTTAAAACAACTGTGGGTACCTGCCTAGGGTTCTTTCTTTTATTGTGTAATTAATGGCCTTGGGATAGTTACTTACCTCTTTTGAAGTGATTTCTTTAAAAAAAAAAAAAAAAACATGTCTATGACATAGGTTTCTTAAAAATGTCTGCACTGCCATAGTAACTGACTTGAGGTTCTCTATTCCATACACACACATGCACACACACACACTAGAGGCCCGCTGCATGAAATTTCTACACAGGGGGTGGGAGGAGGGTGTCCCTCAACTTTACCTGCACCCTCTTTCAATCTGGGACCCCTAGGGAGATGTCCAAGTGCTGGTTTAGGCCCAATCCCGCAGGGGTTCCTGTGGGATTGGGCCTCAACCAGCATTCTGACATTCCTCTTGCAATTCGGGAATGCTAGCTCTTACCTGCTCGCCTTCCTGCCTGCCTGATTGCCCCTAACCACTCTGCCTGCCTGTCTGATTGCCCCTAACCACTCTGCCAGCTTTCCCCTAATTGCTTGCCTCCTGCTTAATCACCCCAACCACCTCTGACTTGCCCCCACTGCTGCGGCTTTGTCTGGGAGGACATCCAGAATGGCATTTAGCTGTATGGTCTAATTAGCATATTACACTTTTATTATTATAGATATCCTACATAATAAAAAGGTAATATTCAAATTGACCATCACTCCAACACAAGATGGCTGCCTCCATGTGGACACAAGATGGCCACCACAAGATGGCAGGCAGGGGAGTGCAGTTAGGAGCAATTGAGCCAGCAGGGGAGCAGTTAGGCATTGATCAGGCTGGCAGGGGCGTGTTTAGGGGGCAATCAGGCCAGCAGGCAGGTGAGCGGTTGGGAGCTAGCCATCCTGGATTGTGAGAGGGGTCCCAGATTGGAGAGGATGCAGGCTAGGCTGAGGGACACACTCCCCCACCACCTCCCTGTTCATGAATTTTGTGCACCGGGCCTCTAGTATGTGTGTGCATGCGTCTGTGTGTGTGTTAAACATTCTAAGTAGCAAAAATTATTTTAATAAAATGAACCTTTGTGAAGTTCATTTTTATCATTGGAATTTATTCATTTTCCAGAAAGTGATCAATACCAATCAAATGCAGGCTGTTAAATACACACAGAAATGCCATCTGCAGGGAAACTGGGGTGTAAACGGAGAGTGTATAACTTATTAGAACCCACAGGTGTCAATGTTCTTTGTTCCCCCCCCCCCCCCGGAGTAGCACTGGAGGTATCAACATGTCTGGAATTGGGTCAAAAATGGGTGGAGAGAGCTCCAGTTGAAAGGCCCCACCCTAGTCCTCCATAAGGACCCTGGCACCACCCGCAAGACAGACCAAGTATTTACTCTTATAATTGCAGAGAAGGACTGTTCTTGCTTCTGTAGCGTGCACCCACCTGCCAGTGACCCTTCCTGGGAAGCAAGGATATTGGTAGCTTCCTACCTCCCAAAATAAAAGGAGCTACATGACTGGGACAGGTTTTCCTTCCATGATTTTAACTTCTGGTTAAGTCTATAATAGATTGCTTTCTTTCTATTAATACTTGCTGAAGTTATCTGCAAAGAGATCAACCATTGAACTTGTATGCATATATGCATAACCCATGGACACAGACAATGGGTGGTGAGGGCCTGGAGTGGGAGGGATGGGAGTGGGTTGAAAGAAAGCGGGACCTATGTAATACTTTCAACAATGACAATAAAATTAAATAAAACATAAAATTGAGCTTCATTCAATACAATTATAATAATAGCATTTTTGAGGAGTTACTATATGTCAAATACTTTCCTAATTCAGTTTAATTCTTATCTCAACCTTGAGGTAGATACCACGATTTTCTTCATTTTACAAAGGGGGGAAAGTGAGGCACAGAAAAGTTAAAGTTTCCCAGGTCACAGAGCTGGCAAATGGTCAGACCAGGATTCAAACACAGGCTGGCAGACTTCAGACTCCACTTTCATAATGATCTCACTATTGCTGCCATTTATCTGTGCTCAATAGATGTCAGCGACTGTGCTCAGTGCTTTATTTATGTTACCTCATTGATCTTCCATCAAAGAAATGAGATAGGTAATATTATTTTCTTTATCTTATAAACACAAAAGCAGAGGCTCAGGCAAATTCGATAACTGGCCTTGGGTCACATAGATAATACTTGAAAACGCTGAGACTTGAATTGAGGTTTTTAGTGTTTTTTTCCAAAGGCCAAGTTCTTAACAACCACATTCTTAATCTGTTATATTTATTCTTTATATAATCTTTTAAAAAATCAACCACTTTAATAAACATATTTACCAGTTCAATATCCATTGTAAAACTCCTCTGAAAAACAGGGTTGTCTTCCCTGAATCTTAATGAACTCCGGAGGAACTTCTCTATGGTGCCTTCCAGGTAGATCATTTCTGAAACATTATATAGGATGTTAAGTCAATAATTATTTGAAACGAAGTAGATTAAGGAATAGGTTTTGCCTTTTAAGTGTTCAGATACTTTTTTTTACTGTTATGGACTCTCAATGAGACTACTTTCGATTTTTTAATAAAAATTGCATCTATGCTTAGAAAGACAAGTTCAGCTCTAAGAATTAATATTTCACTACATATTTCTCAAGTTATTTTATTTGCTTTCTCTTTGATCTTAAATTCTTTTGAAATATCTATGTGCAGGTATAATACAGAACTCTTAAATTGTGCCAAGCCAATTTATTGGATAAGTCACCCTCTTATTTTTTATTTGAAGTGCCATTTCTAACATGTACTTAATTATTCAACATATTGGATCTATTATGGGCATTCTATTCTATCTTTTGAATTTCTATCCTCTTCTGAAAAAAAAGTGTGTTCTTAAATATTTAAGACATATTCAAATCTCTCTAGTAAGGTCTTCATATTTTGAGAGCAAAAATCTGGGAAAATTTATCCCAATTTATTATTTCTGATGTGTTTTTATTTTTCAGTTTACCTCAAAATTTACATTTTTGATGTAACAAATGTATAGATTTTTATAATGTTCAGTCTCCCCATTGTTAACTTGTGTTTGTTTTTAAAATTTTGTTTTTCTTCCAAACTAGAGACCCGGTGCATGGAATTCATGCACAGGTAGGATCCCTGGCTGGCAGTCAGGGATGATCTGCAGGGCAACCTGCAGAGCAATCTGGGGGCGCCTCCACTGGCATCCGCCTTGGCTGGCCTGGGGTCTGCAAGCTGGGGCAGCTGCTGTGTTGAGCTTCTGTCCCCTGGTGGTCAATGTGCATCATAGCGATCGGTCGTTCTGCTATTCAGTTGCTTTGTATGTTAGGCTTTTATTATATAGGATTATTATATAGGATAGTGTCTTAGTTGATATTCATTCTTGTGTTTCCTTTAAATTGTATCATGAAAACATTGCAACAAAGATGATCTGTCCTTTACAATATTTGATGCTTTTTCTTTGTTAAGAAAACTCAACTAAAATTCATAGTGCAATATTTATAATAGTGGCATTTGGGCATTTTTATCTGTTCCTGGATTTAATAGGGATAACTTTACTATGAAATTGGTTTTAGCGTATTTTTTTGGAAAACTGGTTCTTAAAGGGCTCGTTCTGTGGTGAATAAATGCAGTCAAGTAAGAAAAAATAAATTTTAGACACACTGACTTCTGCAACAAACACACTTGATGTTAAGTAATATGCAAAAGAAACTGCTATAAAATATCATTTGTTAAAATCACCATTTACTTGTTCTTTGGAACACAGGCCTATTTGATGGCTAGGATGGATTAAAATTGACAGAAAACAATTTGGGCAATGGTGCCCTTAAATATAAGGCTGGCATTTGATTACAGATAGTTATTACTTCTTATGTTAAGTAATTAAGTTTGAACTTGGTTGAATAAAAAAATTTAAACAATGGCAATTACTTTGTATTATCAAAAATAACTTCTCTACTGAAAATATCTATTTTCTAGTGAATGCTACTGAAAATACCAGATTTTTGTCTTTTGACCTTTTAATATAAGATATTATATTAATATTTCTTAATTTTAAACCTCCCTTGAATTCTGGGAACAAACCAAATTTGATCATAGTCTATTATTTTTATCATATTTGCATAATTTGATAATTTTTTTAGAATCTTTTCTTATATGCTTATAAGTGAGATTAATATGTAGTGGGTTTTACTTTGCTATAGTGGTTTTCTCTTGTCATATTTTGTTATAGGATTATACTACTCTTGCGAGTTGGGCTTCAGTTTAATTTTTAATCAAAGAGTTCTGAATGTTTGAAAACATCATGAGGCCTCATGAATAGCATGTCTTATGGGAAGTTTATAGATGCTAAAATGGTAACTTATCTGGATGTCAGGATTGTGCTATAAATTGTTCATGTCTAGGATTATCAGACTTTTTAACAGTATATTCAAATGAATGTGTGTGTTAATTTGATTTCTTTTATTGCTAGCTTTGAGAAAGAGACTATGTGTGTTTGAGAGAGGGAGAGTGTAAATTTGAGGAACGGTGGTCTCCCTTTTGCATGGTTTTACTTTCTGCAGTTTTAGTTAGCCACAGTCTACTGTGGCCTGCAAATATTAAAAGGAAATTATGAAAATCAACAATTCATAAGTTTTAAATTGTGCACCATTCTGAGTAGTATGATGAAATCTTGCATTGTCCCCTCCATCCTGCCTGGGACGTGAATCATTCCTTTGTCCAGTGTATCCAGGCTACCTGCTGTGAGTCACTCAGTAGCTGTCTTGGTTATCAAATTGATGAGTGGTATCACAGTGCTTGTGTCAAATGAATCTTCTTTTACTTTACAACAGCTCCAAAGTGCAAGAGCAGTGATGCTAGCAATTTGGACATGGCAAAGAGAAGCCGCAAAGTGCTTTAAGTGAAGGAAAAAGTGCATGATTTCACTAGAAAATAAAATGTTATACACTGAGCTTGCTAATATTTAGGGTAAGAGCAAATCCATCTGTGAAATGATGAAGAAGAAAAAAGAAATCTGTGCTAGATTTTTGCTGTTACACCTCAAATTGGCTGGGTACAGTACGATATTTGGGAGAGAGAAACCACAAGACTTTGGATGATGTTTAACGAATGGAAGACTTCCTGTTTAAAGTAAAAATTATAAGCTGCGCCATTGCAAAGAATACAAGTTATATTTCTCCTTGAAATATGTGATTCCTTAATATTCTCTAGAAACTCTTTGGCAAGTTTATATTTTGTAAGTAGAGAGATCTTTTTTCCCCTGTAATAAGAAAGCAGATGTGAACATTTAAAAAATTCATTACAGATCTTAGATTTGCAAACAAGGGGTTAATATTGCTACTTCTTTTAAAGAATCCAGATATTTAAATATAGGGATGTTTATTATTATAAAATATGTGCTGTTAGGAAAGAATACGAAAATTTCTTAACTGTCATGTGATTTCAGAATATTTTATAATGTTACAATGGCTTTATTTAACGCATTAGAAACCTACAAGATACTACTTCATGGCCATATTCATAATTTGAAATACTAAGTACACTTAAAGAGAAAAAAAAGATTTTGATAGGCAAAGCATCATCAAATATAAAAGTATTTTTAAAAATTGTTATATATGGTAAAGATATTTATAAATACTGATTCTAAAATATTAACTTGATTTTTAAAATCCTATCTAATAGAAGAATAATATGCAAATTAGGCATCACTCCATGACAAAGATGGCCACCCCCATGGCCACAAGATGGAGGCGCCCAGTCCAGCTCAGCCCTGCCACTGAAGTGGTCAGGCCTGTTAGCCAGGCAGGCTGTGGGGGTGATGGGGGGCCCGAGGTGTTGAACAGGCAATCAGAAGGGGCTAGGGGTGCCCTGCCCAGGCCAGAGCCCTTCGCCAGAGGCCTCAGGTTTGGGCAGGCGTAGAGCCGGTGATCAGAGGGGTATGAAGGTGACCTACCCAGGCATAAGGCCTGGGCCAGAGGCCTCAGGCCTGGGCAGGGACAAGGCCAGAGATCTCAGGGGCCTGGGCTCCAAAGAACCAGCAATTGGAGGGGCAGGGATGGAGCCTGCGATGGCAGGTGTCTGGGCACTGGTGGAGCTGGCAAAGCAGGGTTCTGGGTGTTCCCCTGCCCAGGCCTGCAGCCTTGGCCAGAGGCTTCCAGTGGGGCAAGAGCAAAGCCGGCGATGGCAGGGGGCAGAATCAGAGCTGGTGATTGTAGAGGTCTGGGCTCAGTGAAGCCGGCAATTGAAGGGGCTTGGGGATGCCCAGCTCAGGACTGCAGCCTTGGCCATAGGCTATAGGCCTGGGAAGGGGTGGAGCTGGGATTGGAGGGGCAGGAGTGGAGCCAATGATGGGAGTGAACTACAGAGGAAACAGCTTTTCTGACCACTCATTGGCTAAGCTCCCTGTATGCCACTGGTAATATTCTTAGTAACTTGGGTAATAAGAATCCCTAAAGGCGATCTAGGGTTTTTCCACTACACTTCTGGAGGAAAAAAATGAAGGTCCACTGCTGGAGGGCTAAGAAATGTCATATCCTGCCCTAGCCGGTTTGGCTCAGTGCATAATGCCTCAGTCTGCTGACCCCAGGGTCTAGGTTCAATTCTGACCAAGGGCATGTACCTAGGTTGCAGGCTTTTCCCTGGCCGGGCCCAGGTCAGCACATATACAGGAGGCAACCAATCAAAGTGTTCCTCTTACTTTGATGTTTCTCTCTGTTTTTCCCTTCTCTTCCACATTCTCTAAAAATCAATGGAAACATATCCTCAGGTGAGGATAAAAAAAAGAAAAAAAGAAAGGTTATATCCTATGAAAGACACATCTTGAAAATGCCTAAAGAAAGTTGGAATTTCTTCATGGTGAAGGAACTGGAGTCTGTTTTGATGAAAACACCTTGGTGGCTGCGGTGACTGGGAGTGGCTGCAACAGCGGGGTGATGGGGCTGGTGGCTTCCCCTGAGTATCCTGGTTGCCTACCACAAAGGGAGGCCAGACTGCAGCTTAGGCCCACTCCCCACAGGGATTTTGGAGCAGGCCTATGCAGTCAGTAGGACACCCCCTGAGGGCTCCCAATATGTGAGAGGAGGCAGGCTGGGCTGAGGATCCCTCCCCCCACAGTGCACGAATTTTATGCATTGGGCCCCTAGTTTATTAATAATGAAGTTACTAAGTGTTAGAATTGACTGTGAGCTTCTGAGTAGTTTGCATGTGCGATGCCATGAGGAACAGAGAAAGGATGATTGGTTCTCTCCACCTAGCCTCCCTCTCTTTTTCCCCCGTTTCCTTCCATTAGATTATATGCCTCACTGAATTATGGGGAAGAATAGTGCAGAACAATGGCCTAGAAAGTGTGTAATGCTTGATAAGATATAGTTAAGTTGTTAAGAAGAAGGCTAAAGAAATAAATGAATAAGAAAGACAAAAAACTGGAACCTGCCCAGATGTCCATCAATAGGAAAATGGACAAACTGGTGTATTCATAGCTTGGACTATTACTCAGAAGCATGCAATAATGTGGAAAACATAAAAACAATCATGTTAAGTGAAATAAGCCTCACTCAGAAGAGCACATGCCATATTATTCAATTGATAGGAATTCTACAACAGGCAAAGTGAATCTGTGTTGTGGAAGTGGAATGTCACTTGTTGATGGGGGATGGTCAGTGGGTTTTAAAAGCAAGAAGGTTTTTCAGAGTAATGGTCATTTTATGTATCTTGATAGTGGTTTGGCTTATACATGTGTATGCATTTGTCAGAAGTCATTGAAGGCACATTTAAGACTCACTCTGATGTTTGTAAATTGTATGGTAAGATTTTTAAAAATCTAGATTAAAAAATAGTATATAGTCTTCAGGGTGATGTCTGTGTTCTGATTTTGCCACTTAGCAGTTAGGTGACCTTGGGAAAGCTACATACATAACATCCTGTCTATCAGTTCTTGGCTCTGAAAGACTGAGATGGCAATATTACTTCTTAAGCCTGCTGTGCAAAATTCCTACCACTTAATGACAGTGCTTGGGACACGATGGCTGCTCCATGAAGATTCTTCCTCCTCTTATTTCTTGGTCACCAAAGAATACGGGATGTGAATGGGCATCTTCAGTGTGCAGGCACTGACATCCTGTTGCATTCACCATGTTGCAGAAAATGCCTTCTAGTTGAAGGCTGGATAGTGTGCAAATTTGACTCTTCTGGGGAAAGCAGACATTAACTTGAATAATGATAGGCATCACAGAAGTGATAGAGGAGAAGTTGGGCTGGTTACTGTAACCCCAGTGGCACTTGCAATTTTATAAGAATGAAAAATGAGTCAGGCTCAGAAGGTGACTTACCCTAGTGCATTAGGTGAGAAAGGGGGAGAGCAGATGGATATGTTCACTAGCATTTACCGTTAACCCAGAAATTACAGAAGGATGAATAGGGGCTGGTAAAGGAACACAACAAATATCCATAAGTGCACTTAATGTCACCAGCAATTTTCTACACCACTTTGTGATGTGAGATTTTTCCAGTAAGTGAGATAACCTTCCTTCTCAGAGGAAATACAGAAGGAGCCAATGCAGTGTTATCACCGTATAACCAAAGATGGCCTGTGTCTCTACATATGACCTTTCTCTCCCAGATAACTGGAGGATAAAGTGGAGGAAATAATACTTGGAGTGGCAAACTGATGTCTTAAAATCCTATTCTTAAGACTTTGGTTTATTCAGATGGTGACAACGGAAAGAGTGTTTTTAACTTCCTAAGGCTGGAGTCCAAGTTGTGGAGATGCTACATGAATAATAAAAATATTATTATCTTTTAGGCAAATTAATATTATTTAAATGAGTACTAATTGTGTCTTAATATTTTGTATCTGGAAGCAAACTTGTATTCATTATAAGGTACTAGAGGCCCGGTGCACAAAATTTGTGCACTCAGGAGGTCCCTCAGCTCGGCCTGTGCCCTCTCACAGTCTGGAACCCCTCTGGGGATTTCCACCTGCTGGTGTGCCTGGTCAGCCTGGTTGAGGGGCTGATGGCTGTTTGCAGGCTGGCCAAGCCCCCCAGTGGGATCCCTCACCCCATTGGGGTGTGGCCAGCCTGGGTGATGAACTGAGGGCTGTTTTCAGGCTTTCAGGCTGCCCTCAGCTCCCATTGACCCAATGTCCCAGCAAGGCTGGCTGGAAGCAGGTTTCTGAGGTTTATTTATCTTCTATAATTGATACTGTTCCTTTAAGCTGAGGCCTAGGCAGGTAACAAAGCCTCCTGTTGGCTTCAGCTCTGTGGCTTCTATAATTAAAAGAATGTTGCCTTAGTAGTTGCACCCAGGCCTGCTGTTTGCTTCAGCTCCAAGGCTTCTATAATTATAACAATGTTGCAAATATGTTGCCTGGAGCACAGAGAGGCCCAGCCGGCCAGCAGACAGCTTACTCCTGCTGCAATGGAAGCTGCTTGTTTACTGTAGCTCCGTGACTGCCGGCCTCCATCTTGGCTGGGTTAATTTGCATATAGCCGCTCCAATTGGCTGGTGGGCATGGCTTAGAAATGATCAATTTCAATATTACTCTTTTATTAGATTAGATTGTATTCATTATACATCCCTTGACCAGTGTACCCATGGGCCTAGTAGGTACTCATTTGAAAGCCCTGCTGGACTCCAGGTCTGGTCTCTGGAAAATAACAACTACATTAGCCCAGAATCTCCCAGTCAGTGGAGTGGGTAGATCGTTTCATATTATGGCATTAGGATATGGCAAATAATTCTTATAAGTGGAGGAGTTAAAGCAATGATATCAACGGCAACAATAGTATTAACGGTTACAGTGTAATAGTCAGTGGGCCAGACATTCAAAAAATCTCCATCAAAAACCTCTGAAAGGCCTGCAGGTTAATGTGGGTTTCCTCATAAGCAAACTCTTGGCTTAGAATTTGAAGGAACAAGTGTAGTTGTGGGAAGAAAAAAAGCAAGGCAGCCCCCAAGGCCCACTGCCCTCTATGTTCAGGTCCCGCCACTGAGTGCTCTCCTTTGTTAGGCTCCAGTAAAAACACATATAATAAGACACTTTACACCATAGAGAGATGTTCCATTTTCAGTTCATCTTCACATCTGTTATCTGACTCTCATCAGAAAGGATCAGCATAGCAGGAGACAGGTTGAGAGAGGGTAGGGCTTGTCTAGGGTCACACACTGAACTTCTCACTTCAGATCTCATGCAGCTACGTCATGTCACCTCCGAAGTAGCTTATCGTTTTTTATGAAGCACATTTCAAAAGTAAATTTTAATGTTTTCATGATATGGATAACATTAATTATACAAAATATGTTTATTGCATTAAAAAATCTAGATACAATAACAACAAAATATCTCTTGTTTGTAACAACCTATCCACTTATCTACTATGCACCTGTCAACTATTTTTTTAATGGAGATCATTTAAAATCTCAACCCACAAATTAAAAGATTGTTTCAGATAATCCATACTACCTCTTGCTTTGTACAGAGATTATCCAATAGTCTGTTTTCAGCATTTCATGACTGTTCTTTAATGTTATTCATATCCTTCGCATTGGTATACAGAAGTAATGTACTTAAATGCAAGGAGCTCTGATGAGGTTTTGTCAAATTTAAATTTATTATATTGTGGTCAGAAAATGTGAATTGCTCTCTTTCTGCTTTTTAAAATTTATTATTTGTCTTGTAGCCTCAACTCAGCAAGCAATCTTGGTCTTGATTATATTAACATTTTTATTTTTCCATTTTCTATTCACGTTCATAAAGTAATAAGGACAAAATAATGAAGCATTTAAATTAACTCTCAAACACTGCTATAAAATAAAAAATGGAGACACTGCTATCAGCGGCATTTTGTCTAATAAGCACCACCACCTCATGAAGGACCAAATCATTGCTCATCATCTGAAAAATTAAAGTCAGTATGCAACATAAAAGACTAATGCCACATGTAGTACATGAATGAAGAATCAAGTAAAGCTGTACATTATTGTATACAAATATGCAAATATTTTTGCACATTATATTATTTGATATAGAAAGTTTGCAACACTACTAAATTAGGTTATATGTTTCCAAAACAACAAATAAAAATAGACAAACAAAAATCCAACTCTTTCAAGTGCTTATACTCTTGAATTTTGTCTTGATGAAATATTGCACACAACACAAACACACTCTGTTTTTAATTGTCTATTATTATTCATGCTTTTAAATATATTTTATCGATTTTTTACAGAGAGGAAGGGAGAGGGATAGAGAGTTAGAAACATCTATGAGAGAGAAACATCCATCAGCTGCCTCCTGCACACCTCCCATTGGGGATGTGCCTGCAACCCAGATACATGCCCTTGACCGGAATCAAAAGTGGGACCTTTCAGTCCACAGGCTGACGCTTTATCCACTGAGCCAAACCGGTTAGGGCTCATGCTTTTTTTGTAATTTTAATTTTCAAGTTTCTTTTTTTAACTGTTCAGAATTTTTTAAAATTTCTTTTATTACAATGTGTGCTTCTTCTCTTTGTTATTTACTTGACTTTAAGAGCTTTTTTCCTTTTAATGGTTTGACTTTGTCACTTTTATGTTTATTGTTCTAATAGGCATTTTTGACATTTAGGTTTTCTCTAGCTTATGTGCCCTTTACTTTCCTTATCTTTGCAGTCCAATGCTTAGTACGTTCATGTTGCAGCAGGCCTTTGTTTTCTTGTTCATAGCAAGCTCTTTTACTCTGTGGATTGAGATTTCCTTTTGGTTTGAGAGATTCTGTCATCTTTGTGAATGTTTTCCTGTATATGTTGATAGTTCTCTTTTATTTAGGAATACAACTTATAATGTATTTTATGTACATTATATTTTTATGTTGAATACCTTGTCTTCCACCTGTGATCTTTTTCTTGTATTGTGCATGGTTTATTCAACATGTTCCATTGCTGAGTGTTTTTACTTAATTAAATATTTAATTATTTCTAATGATATTTAAATACAGAATTTTGTTTCTTACTTATTTCTCAACTATATTAAGCCCTTTTTAGATGAGATTGGGTGCACTCAGGGTGGTCTGGCCAGAGACCAGTAAGCCCTTTTCATTGTTGGCCATTGTTTCTTTATCTTTTCTGGGAAAGACAAAAATACATAAACACATTTATTATGTATGTTTCTTATTTTTGTGTTACTTGAGCCTGTGTTGTCTTCTGCAACCTTGAGCAAGCAAAACTGTTGCTTTCTAAACGTTCTCCTGCGTCACGGAGTGTTCGGCTGAAAAGTAAACACTTTCACTTTTCATGTGTAGGCTCATTCTCCTCTTTTGCTTTTATTTCAGAATTTCTCTCATTTTTGTTTGTTTATTTTGAAATGATGATAGGTCCATCCAAGCAGCCATTTGCCCCAAGCATTTTAAGGCGGGCTGTGCTTGGGAGAGCACTGTGAATCTTCAGCATTGAGCCAATCTGTCTTTTTCTTGTCATTTTAGAGCCCTAAGCTGGAAAATTTTTCTGTCTCTAAAAATCATGCTTTTCTGGGTCTGGAGGACCTCCCTCCCCAACGCCTCCAAACTTGAGATGAACCGATTGTCTGCAAAAGTTTGGGTTAGAGGAAAGTGCCAACTACAGACTGTGTTTGTGAGCTTCTCCCTCCTCAAAACCTCCCACTCTTTATCCTCCCAACCCACATCTGCCCTCGGATTTTGTGTGTTTGTGTGTTTGTTGTTTTTCTAATACTGTTCTAAAGAGAGGGAAACGTTTTCAAGTTGATTGGTTTCTATCTCATGTTCCTTTTTCGTTTGGGTGGGAGCTCCCTGTGATCAGAGGGTCCCAGTCTGGGTTTCCCCTCAGGCAATGAAAGGGCTAAATTAAGTGCACAAGCTCTGGAGTGTGCAGGTTTGTTTTCCAGCCCTAATTTCAAGTGTGTGAATGCAGACTTAATAAAGTCTACAGAATGAGTGGCCCGTGGAATGCTTCTCTAGGGCAGGAATAAAATATATTTTTCACTTATGCCCTTGGACAATAAATGTCATTGCTCTGTGCCTTCCCTTTCCTTATCTGCAAAACCAGGTGCAGCCTACTGTGTCTCATAGGGGTCTGAAGAGGATTAATGATTTGCCAAGGACTTAACCCAGTAGCTGGCATAATAAGTACTCCAGAAGCAGTTTCTGATCTACTGTTCAAGTCTTTCATTTACCGATGGGAAGCTGAGGCTCAGGGTCACAGATTTAAAATTAGATCCAATGTCTGACACTGAGGTTAGCACTGATTTGTAGGAGTTAAATTAGTCTTGTGTTTGTGTTTCTGAGTATATTCACATGAATGCACATAATACATGCCCAAAACACATATAGAAGATGCTATTCATATTCTATTGCCACTGTCCTTGGGGGAGGGGGTAATCTATTCTGTTTTAACAAGGGCTTCATGTTTGTGCTTGCTTTAGTATGGCTCCTGACCACTTTCTTCATTTCTTCATATGAAGCTTTCTTTTAAGCTAACTCTTCTGCTTATTTAATAACTTCTCTAAGAGGAGTACAAGATTACTCTTCAGTTTTTAAGATTATGATTTTGTTGTGGTCCATTCCAACTTATTATGGTATCATCCCTTTATTAAAGAGGAAATGGAGGCATGCTAGGATTGACCATCTGTGGGAGATGAGTTATAGAGGTCTCCAATGAGGGAAGGGGACAGCATTTCCCATCTAATCCACTGAACCAGCAGGGCTGTTTTGATGAAAAGGATGATATTTGAAATACTCTGGGAGAAACCGGTCCTGATGGAATTAAACAAGTCTGTTCTCACACTGGCCCAGCTTGTCATCAATTATTCATGATCCATAACAAAGAGCATCAGCACCTTCTCCCAGGGGTAGTTCTCCAATAGTATTTTCCTTGGATACATTGAGATGGGGGCGGGGGGGTTCTAATATATAGACAAGGTTGTACAATGATGACCCTGTCATCTGAATGTTTTTTGTTTTGTTTTGTTTTGTTTTGAATTACTGATATGTAGCCCTGTGTGTGGCTCAGTTGGTTGGGTGTCCTCCATGTACTGGAGGTTGCCAGTTTGGTTCCCAGACAAGGCACGTGCCCAGGTTGTGGGCTCAATTCCTGGTCCTGGAGAGCAGGAGACATCTGACTGATGTTTCTCTCTTTATCTCTCTCTCTTTCTCTCTAAAAATCAATAATAAAAAAATGAAATTACAGATTTGTAGAAGGCATCTTATGGAGAAAATCAGAATTTCTTAAGTGGAGAGTCTGAGATTCCAGGTTTTTTAATGTCTGTTTATTGTTGGTTAGTTTTTTTTGTCTTGTTTTGTTTTGTTTTGTTTTTGTTTTGTTTGCTTGTGGGGTTTTTTTTAAGTGGGGATCTTAGATTAGCAGCAGCAGCAGTAGCCCCCTGGGAACTCACTAGAAATGCAGAATCTCAGCTCTTACCCCAGACTTACTGAGTGAAAATCTGCATTTGAACATTTATATTGTTACTAGAGGCCTGGTGCACAAAAATTTGTGCACCCAGGGGGTTCCCTCAGCCCAGCATGTGCCCTCTCACAGTTCGGGATCCCTCAGTGGAAGTCCTACTGATAGCCCCAATCTGGCAGGAGCCGTGTGTGTATGTGTGTGTGTGTGTGTGTGTGTGTGTGTGTGTGTGTCTGCTGGGGGCCTGCCCCCAACCACATCTGAGACTCAGAACAATGCACACCTTGGAGGCTTGGAGCAGGCACCTCTCTGTGTTGATCTCTCAGGCTCCTGGCCTCACCTGCATGTTGTTTTCTCCCTTGAGCTGTGGCTAGGGCTGGATGCTGCCTCCCAGAGGGTCTTGCCTGCACCCTGATCTTCCCCTGGCCACCGGGAGGCAGGCAGGCCCCCGCCCTGCATGCTGCCTGCAGCCAGCAGGTCTTGCCTGTTCTTCAATCACCACAGTGACCCGCCAGCAGGCCCTTCTGGGGGCTGCCTGCTGGCATTACTTGCCTGCTCCAGGGCAGCAAGACCTGCTCATGTTGCCAAGGCAATGTCTGCTGGGCTCACATTGCCATGGTGACACTGCCAGCATCCTGCCCCACACTATGAGCACCCCCATCTTTGTCCTGGAGTGATGGTTAATTTGCATATTACTCTTTTATTAGATAGGATATTTGAAATTCAGCAAGATAAACAGAAGATGCCGTAATAAGAAAGCCAAATTTGGAGTCTTTATTTCAAAAGCTGTTGGCTGAGGGAGGACTTGGATCTTTCAAATTCTCAAGGCCCCGAATGAACTTAGGGATTAGCTTATAAAGGGAACAAACAAACAAACAAAAACAACAAACCATGTACTGGGATGGGGCAGTGTGCTTAGCAGATATCTTGCAGAAAGCTTGCAGCCTTGAGCATAGCTCAGATAAACAGAAGACACCTGGCATGGGAGGAATCAAGGATGGATTAGACCCCCATGCCGGCAGAGCAGCTTGCAGGACCTGATAATTAAGAAGGAGCAGTGACTAGACTATAAGATGATAAGAATGCACATTAAGTTACTGGCACGGATTCAGATTGCTAGCCCCCCCTACCACCACCACAAAAAAAAAAAGTCTTATTTTCCCCATTATTGAAGCAAGCATGCTTACAGAAGCTAGAAATAGCAGAGTTACTTCTATTAGGGCAGCTATCTGGTTTAGTTACTTCCTAAAATTAACAGAACAAAGGACCATCTGTGTTTAGTGGAAATTTTTAAATCGCAGTTCTTACAAAATGGAGGTTATGGGAACAAGATGGAGTGCCTATGATTCAGAAGGCAGGCTAGGCACAGGATGGAGTCAGTCCTTTCAAGGCCCGTTGTTCAATATGTACATTAAAATGTGGAAAGCACTGGTCTACTATACTGTTTAATTAACCTTGGGTGAAGCCAGAGTCACCTGGAGAACTTCTAAAAAGAATACTGACTTAATTGTGTGAAACGGGGCCAAGACATCAGTATTTTCCAAAAGATCCTTAGCTGATTCTAATACCTACCTATGGTTAAGAACTACAGACTCAATCATGTGAAAGTGGAGAGTGAATGATTTCAGAACTCCCCAGACTATGTTGGTTTTAGCCTAAAGTCATGAACATCAGCATTGCATTTGCCTTCAGAGCAGAGAAGAGGTTGAATTTCTTATCTTGATGTTGGCAAGCAGCAGAGTTCTATTGGGTCTCACAGTGATGAAATGATTCTTGAATAGAGGAGAAGATAGCAGCCAGCACCAAAGGTTCTCTAAGGGTTGATACCTAGTGTCCTTCAAAGGGCAGAGCTTTGATTTGCCTAATATATCCTCTTTTCCCATAGTAATGGCATTGTCAGAAAAGTCTACTTTTTCTCCAACACTGTCCTTAATGGTAGAAAAAAAATGCCACTGACTGAACTTTTCACTGTTTTACTTCAAATTCAAGGTGGAAATGGCTACACCAAGAGCAATAGCATTTTGAAGTTTGTAAGAAAATAATGTAAACCTAGCTCTTCATAATTATACAGATTGAGTCCTAGATACAGCTCAGTCTTTCTTGATGCCAAACAAAAACACCTTCATATTTCAAAATACATAGTGTATAAAATCTCTGTTTCCCAAAGGGAGGGATTTTTTTCATCCCATGAATGCCTGTAAAAATTGTTGCTTGCAGAAATTTAGTATTTAATGATTCTTATGAACTGACTATTTCTTTTGTAGGTATTCTGGACTATTTTTAAGTTTTTTTGTTTTTTTTTTATAATTTCACTTACCAGTTTGAATTTCTAGTAGATCATGAACTCATTGAAGACAGAGAATGTACCTCATATTTATTGGTACCTTCCCATTGGACAGTTAGTGATTTTATTTTAACACATCTAAAGTAAAATGTAACATGTTTGGGCTATTTGGCTTCTTTTGTTTCTCCTCATAAAGAATCTCTCATTTTTAAATACATTTATTTCTATATATATGACCTACCTACAGTACAATGCTCTTTTAAGTATGTTAATTGTGTAATATCATAATGTCCCCCACAAATATAATGAATAAACTCTGACTTTTTTTTAACTTTGGCTTTTTTAATGAGCTTTCAAGATTAGACATTGGTGGAAAAAAACTATTCATCTTAATAAGCAATAGTCTACCTCCTCAGGACTCAGATATGAGTACATAGCAAACAGCAGGTCTTCATGCTGAGCGATGACACTCTATGGGTCCCTCTGGCAGGTCTAAGCTATCTAATATAATAAAAGAGAAACATGCAAATTGACCATTACCACCAGCCAATCAGAGCGGCTGTATGCAAATTAATCCAGCCAAGATGGAGGCCAACAGCCATGGAGCTAGAGCAAACCAAAGGCTTCTGTTGCAACTGCCTGCCTAGGCTGGCTGAGCCTCTGCTCACAGCCACACCCACCAGCCAATCAGAGCGGCTGTATGCAAATTAACCCAGCGAAGATGGAAGCTGGCAGGGCAGCTCTGCACTGGGAGCCTCCACAGTCAGAATAGCTGTGCCATGTGTGTCAGCTCAGTGGGGGCGAGGGGGTCCAGCCTGGGGCCTCCTCGGGGCATCCAGGAGTGCCTGCCACCGATCCACTGCTTGGCTCCACCCCCCAAGGGCCTCCACAGGCGTGTGGGAGAGTGGGTCCTCCACAGGGCTTGCAGGAGCAGCCATCCTGGGTCCACTGCCTGGCTTGCCCCCTAGGAGCCTCCTCAGGGCATCCAGGAGCAGCTGTCCTGGGTCTGCTGCCTGGCTCCGCCCCCTGGGGGCCTCCCTGGGGCATGCGGGAGCATGGGGGGCCTCTGCAGGGTGTGTAGGAGCAGTCGTCCCAGGTCCGCAGCCTGGCTCTGCCCAGGGGCTTCCTCGGGGCCATGCGGGAGCACCCGTCCAGGGTCCCCTACCTTCATCCACCCCCCAGGGGCCTCCACAGGGCGTGCGGGAGTGTCTGCTGCACAGTGCAGAGAACCTGAAGCCAGTTTGCTGCCCAGCTCCACCCCAGGTGTGTTTGCTCAGCAGCAGGGCCCCACCGAGGGATCCTGCACCAGTGTCCGCCCCTGGCTTGCCACCCAGCTCTGTGCCAGGTGTGTCCCCACAGCAGTGGGGGCCCACCAGGCGTGTGCGATTGTGGGCTCTCTGGTGGGAAATGTCCAGGCCTGCACTCACCAGCCCTCCCACCCCCTAGTGCACGAACCATGAAGGGGCTGTGGACAGCCTGAAAATGGCCTTCAACCCCTCACCCAGGCTGGCCAGGCATGCCAAGCAGGTGTCCCAGACTGCAAGAGGGCACAGGCCGGGCTGAGAGACATCCACCCTCCGAGTGCACAAATTTTTGTGCACCGCGCCCCTAGTATTCACATAAAAAGACAGATTGTATTGTAGCAACCTATGCTTACTAATGCATTTTGCATGGAAAGGCACAACAGATAAGTCACATGACATTACTGAAGTGACTATACAGATTCCAATCCTTCTTATCATCCTAAATATAAAGGCATCAATGATATAAAAAATGAATTTGTTCTTGAAGAGTTATCCTTGAAACTTACTCTAGAATACATTCAGATCTCAATAGGTCAAATAATGTTTCTTCTTCATGTATTTCTTGAATTATAACTATGTGACTATATATTTAGTACTTGAATAATGGGTAGTTTTTACATGCCCATTATTAAGGAGTTAAATAAAAACATCATTGTAATGCAGTGTAGTAAAGGAATTTATGAATGCTTTAAATAAAAGACCTTTGACATGAGCCTGGAAGGTTAAGAGAATGAGCAAAATACTAGTAAGCAACTTGTGCAAAGGCATGAATTACAGAAATAATTTTGAATGTCTGTGTGTAGTATAACATTAAATATTGTTGTGGCTGAAGTATTAAGTGAGTCTATGACAAAGAGTAAGAATGACTATGGAGAAATATTAGGTGCTTGCGTAGATGAAGCCAGGCCTCAAATAAGTCTAATTAAGTCCAAATTCATGCAATTAACCAAATTAAATTTTTAACTGGAGAGATAAATGAGAGTTTGAGTTGGGACATGTGGAGACTCATATGGCTGATTCCAGGTGTTTAATAAGCAATAAAAGCTACTGACCAGAATCCTGGGGAAGTGGTCTCTATTAGATAGATGAATTTGAATTTTAACATAGAGTTTGTGTTTGTTTTTAAATGTATTTTTATTGATTTCATAGAAAGGAAGGGAGAGAGAGAGATAGAAACATTGATGAGAGAGAAACATTAATTGGCTGCCTCCTGCATGCCCCCTAGTGGGGATAGAGCCCACAACCTGAGCATGTGCCCTTATCAGGAATTGAACCAGCAACCTCCTTAGTGCAAGAGTTGATGCTCAACCAACTGAACCTCACCAGCCTGGCAACATGAGCTTTTAAAGCAGAGTTTTCCCAGGAAATGCGAAATGAGAAGAGAAATGATTAATAAAAGAAAAATGTGAAAATAAAAGGAAAAGAAAGTGTCATAAAGGCAGAGTAAAGTGAAGAGTAGAGTAGGAGGGGAGTTGCTGGGCTGGCTGAACAAATAGGGACTATCCAAATGCCACGGAAATGACAAATAGTAGAAGGACTGAAAACACTTTGAGTGAGTTTGGTAAGAGCAACTACAGTTGGTAACCAGGACAGAATGCAAGTTAGCCAGGGTGATGAGTGAAGTGGGGCTGGGGGGTGGCGTGGTTTCTACTGGTGAAAATTCCAAGCAAGAAGACAGGAAAGAGATGATACTTGGTCCCTTCAGGGAAAGAAGTTAATTTAGGAGTGGTTTAGGTAGTGTTTTATATGTTGGTTGTGGAAACCAAGAAGCTGAAAGAGAAGAGTTTGAGAATACAAATGGGTAAGGTATGGAGGTGTATGCTCTCAAATGAGAAGAGGAGTGAAATTAACCTTGAAATGCCTAGACTCCTACTCCTCTGACAGCAGGGGGATATTCTTTTTAATATATTTTATTGATTTTTTACAGAGAGGAAGAGAGAGGGACAGAGAGTCAGAAACGTCAATGAGAGAGAAACATCGATCAGCTGCCTCCTTCCCGCCCCCCCAGTGGGGATGTGCCCGCAACCAAGGTACATGCCCTTGACCGGAATTGAACCTTTCAGTCCTCAGGCTGATGCTCTATCCACTGAGTCAAACCAGTTAGGGTGCAGGGGGATATTTAATTAAGGTGCAGGGACTGAAAGTTTAGGTGTTCCCTAAATGATGGCCTCTGTTTTCTGTAAAGCAGAGGATAGGTTGTCTGCTGAGGTAAAAGGGACAGAAAGGGTGACAAGAGTGAGGAGGGCTAGCTGTTTAGGTAAAAGTGCATACACCTAAACTAAGTATAACTAAGTGGATACAGAACAGTGTTGAAGACCCAGCAGAGGGTGGTGATCATAAACTGATAATTATACCAATTAGTGGAGTATTTAATTTTTTCAATAGCACCAGCCTGCTCAGGAGGAGCAAGTAGAGAAATTGTCTGCACTAATTTGTTTGCAAGATTGTCTGCAAAGCTAGAGCAAACGACAAAGGTATGAGAGCTAAGTATGCTGGTAAGAGTGTTACTGGAATAGCTGAGTAACCTACTAGAAAAAGAAATCAAATTAGAAGCCTTTCAAACTAGGAAGAAATGGAGGTTCTGAGAAAAGTAAGGATATTTAGTAGAAGTTAGTGAATGGGAGTTACGGGAAGTTATTCTGGCAGAGTGGAGATTTCAGAGAGATGGCTAAGTATGGATGTGATAAAGGGGAGAAGGAAAGAAATTAGAACAGTATTCAGGACAGGATAGGGTAACTGCACTGATGCAATGTGAAGTTGCCTGGTATCATAGCAGTGTTAGGTTGAAGTGAAAGTTTATGTGGCATATAGTTGACATATATGTGTAATATTATTAGCTTCCGGGAGACTCAGGTTAATTTTCCCAGCTTTCTACGACTGTGATGTCCCCAGCCTTAAACTAGGCCATCTCATCACTGAGCCCTCAGTTTACAATCTCATTGAGAAAACATTGGGTGGTATTGCTCAGGATCGGTATGACCTTAACTAGTATTCACCTGCTACTTTAATCCCACATGGTTTCTTTCTTCATGCTTAAATAATATAAGTATCCTCTTAATTTTCACTTATTCCATGAAGCTTTTCACAACATTCTTTGTTGAAACTTGTCTAGTTTTCTTTGACATGTTTCTTTCCTATTTATCTCTGTTATGATTTTTACTAGAGGCCCAGTGCACAAAATTCATGTATGGCTAGGGTTCCTAGGCCTGGCCGGCGATCAAGGCCAATATGCCAGACAACCAGTGGGGTGGTCAGAGGGGACCCCACTGCTGGCACCCACCTTGGCCGGCCTGATGCCACCCACTCACTGGTCCCACCCCCCCACCACCACAACCACTTGCCATCCAGCCCCATCCCCTATAGAGGGAGGTGACCAGTGGGTGGGGTGATCAGGAGGGCCCTGCTGGCACCTGCCTTGGCTGGCCTGGGGCCTGAGGGCTGGGGGAAGCTCCTGCGTTGAGCATCTGAGCCCTGGTCAGTGTGTGTCATAGTGACTGGTCATTCAGCCATTGTATAATAATACAAGTGTAATATGCTAATTATACCAGATGACCTTCCAGATGAAATTGTGTTGGGAGGGGGCCAAGGCAGAGGCAGCCAACATGGTGGTGGGGACTGAGCCCCTTGCACAAATTTCGTGCCTCTGGCCTCCAGTATAGGGTAAGTGTGATCGGTGCCAGTGAGAGCTTTATATGTAATGTGCATACGCTACTCATGTTTATTTTTAAATTGCCAGTGCACATCATATGTACCAGCTGGTCAATTGGTTGCATGGTTGGAGGGATATATGGTTGGTCACTTAGCCTTTTATATATCTAATGTAATAAAAGAGTAATATTGAAATTGACCATTTCTTTGGGACACCTAAGCCATGCCCACCAGCCAATCAGAATGGCTGTATGCAAATTAATCCAGCCAAGATGGAGGCCGGCAGTCACAGAGCTAGAATAAACGGAGGCTTCCGTTGCAGCAGGAGTAAACTGTCTGCCTAGGCCAGCTGGGCTTCTCCCGGTTCAGGCAATATTGTTGCAAAATTGTTTCAATTATAGAAGCCACAGAGCTGAAGCAAACAGCAGGCTTCCATTGCACCAGCGATGTAGGAAACTGTCTGCCTAGGCCAGCTAGACACATCTACTAAGGCAACATTCTTTCAATTATAGAAGCTACGGAACTAAACCCAACAGGAGGCTTCATTACCTGCCTAGGCCTTGGCTTAAAGGAACAGTGCATCAATTATAAAGATAAATAAACCCCAGAAACCTGCTTCCAGCCAGCCTTGCTGAGACGTTGGGTCAATGGGAGCTGTGGGCAGCCTGAAAGCCTGAAAACAGCCCTCAGCCCGTCACCCAGGCTGGAATACCCCAGTGGAGTGAGGGTCCACACTGGGGGGCTTGGCCAGCCTGCAAACAGCCATCAGTCCCTCACCCAGGCTGGCCAGACATGCCAGCAGGTGGACATACCCAGAGGGATCCCAGACTGCAAGAGGGCACAGACTGGGCTGAGGGACCTCCTGAGTGCACAAAAATTTGTGCATTAGTATGTATATAAATAAAAATGTAAATGTTCATTTGTTCAAAATCTCAAATCTCCAAAAGTTCTTCACCGATTGCTTTAAAGTTTTGACACAACATTGCATTCAAATACACACGTGTTTTTATATACCTACATTATATAGATGTCACACCTGTGACAAGTAAAATCATGCTTTTTTTGAAAAAACAAGTAAAAACATGCTTTTTTAAAAAACAGTGCCATCTGTTGGACGTAAAAGCAACACACGCTATGAACTTAACGATATTATTCAGTCTAACATTCAAAACCAAGCAGTCATATACAAGTCTGTGGACACTGTTGTGGAAGCAGATGAAGCGGTTAATTATCCAACAGAATTTAGGAATTCACTTGATCTGCCAGGAATGGAATTCAATCTGTGTGCCAATTATCATGTTGTGAAATATCAAACAGCATGGGGCTGGGCCTCAGGCCAGGGCTGGGCTGGGGTTCAGGGTGTGGATGGCCACCGAGGTCGCCCCCATGCCGGCAGCCTACAGCTCTCAGGGAGTGTGGCAGGCGAGGGCAGGGGAGCTCTTGGGCTCTTTTTTCCTCCAACTTTTGGGTGTCTCCACGAGGGCCCCTGCCAGCAGGAGTTGAGAGTGGCTAGGCTGCTTTGGGCACGGGGCGCGCAGCGCGGGGTGTGGGGCACGGGCTGCTGGTGGGGAGCGGGGGTGCAGGCCAGTGCTGGGGGGCCTGGACTGCAGAGGCATATGTGTGCTAGGCCAGACTGTCCGGGCAGGGTGGCGGCGGTGGCATGCCAAAGGCAGCCACCTGGGAGGGCACATTGTATACCCACAAGCATTGTGCAATTAAACATATTAGAAACGTGCGCTTTCTCTCTTCTTTCTTTTCCGTTTAACCAGACTAAGCCACAGCAACATGTGGCCAGGTACAGCTAGTAATATAATATTATATATATACTAGGGGCCCAGTGCACAAAAATTTGTGCACTTGGGGGGTCCCTCAGCCCGGCCTGTGCCCTCTCTCAGTCTGGGACCCCTCTGGGGATCTCCACCTGCTGGCGTGCCTGGACAGCCTGGGTGAGGAGCTGGTGGCTGTTTGTAGGCTAGCCAAGCCCCCCAGTGTGGACCCTCACCCCATTGGGGTTTGACCAGCCTGGGTGCGGGGCTGAGTGCCATTTTCAGTCTGCCCACAGCTCCCATTGACACAACATCCCAGCAAGGCTGGCTGGAATCAGGTTTCTGTGGTTTATTTATCTTCTATAATTGAAACATTGTTGATTTAAGCCAAGGCCTGGGCAGGTAATGAAGCCTCCTGTTTGCTTCAGCTCTGTGGCTTCTGTAATTGAAACAATGTTGCCTTAGTAGAGGTCCAGCCAGCCTAGGCAGACGGTTTACTCCTGGTGCAACGGAAGCCTCCTATTTGATCTAGTTCCATGGTGGTTGGCCTCCATCTTGGCTGGGTTAAATTGCATACAGCCTCTCTGATTGGCTGGTGGGCGTGGTTGGCTTGTGGGCGTGGCTTAGGCATCCCAGAGAAATGGTCAATTTCAATATTATGCTTTTATTAGAGTATATATATATATATATATATATGTGTGTGTGTGTGTGTGTGTGTGTGTATTACATATACTCATATATATTATATATATAATATGTGATATATATGGATATATATATATTATCTATATGTTCATATATATTATCTATATATATTATCTATATATGGATTGGTTTTATTCTCCCTTATATTCTGTTTGAAATGTATGTTTCTTGAGCACACTGCTTCATCTTTTATTCTCTGCAGTCCTGTCATATTTTCTTATGAAAATTGGGTACTCAATAAATGCTCTTTGAACTTAAATATTAATTTTCCTCTCATTTTGAAATGGTTCATAGTAAGTATTAACTATCATATAGTAAAGTCTGAGAATTACTGGGTAGTTGGTTTACATGACAGGGATTGTGAATGAATGTTACAGCCTTGAAAAATGTCCCTTTGTATTCTAAGAAGGTAGAAGTTAAATAAAAACACTGAGCAATGGGCATGTGGGGTAGTTGAAAGAGATAAGAATGATGGATGCCTAAGACCTTTGCCTACTTCACAATTTTCAATGAGGGGAAAAAAGAAAACAGTTCTGTTTACAATCATTTTTTCTGTATGTGTCTATAAAGTTATTGAAATTGTATAAAGAGAAGAAATTATGACTATGAACATTTGTGTGCCTGTGTATGAGAGGACAGGGTTTAATCTCTTTAAGCTTTCGTCTTCACCATTTCACTCTATATTGCAATCCAAAATCTCTTAAGTGTTACTGCAATTTTCTCTTCCTCTCTTCACCCACCTCAACCTTACCTAATTTAAGTCATTGCTCTTAACCCTGTCTCTGGACCTTAATAAAATTTATTTAAAAGCATCTCTATCTTTCCGCACATTTCAGATGAGAGTCACTTTAATCAAGCTGTGTTCATGGGAAATAAATCCTGTCATTCCTTTTCTAGTTTGAGCTTTGTTACATGTTACAGGGCTCTTTAAGCACCTGAGGGGCACACTCCTCCAAAATAAATGGCCCCTTTAATAATGGACAACAGGGTTAGAGCAGCCATTAGTCTAGAATTTAATTCCGTGGGTACCTTTGTGAACTTGAGGGAGCCTTCACATACTTGGGAGTCAAATGTTAACAAATCAGAAAAGTCTTTGTTCTCTCTTGGTAACATTTTGGTAATTGTTTGCATTTATTTTTCAATATTACTACATGTAATTTTATACCATACTAGAGTCCTGATGCATAAAATTCATGCAAAAGTAGGCCTTCACAGCCTCGACAGCTGCCTCGATCCTGTGGCTGCAGTCCCAGATGTCTGGTATAATGAACATATTACATTTTTATCATTATAGATTATGTACTGTAAGTTATATTTACATTATGGTACCTCATTTATATTAACTGTATAGTTTGAAATCTATCAGAAATTTCAAGATACAGTCTTTGACTAAGTAATGGATCCAATTAATTTATAATTAATTCTAGCTAGTCTAGAATTAAATGTTAAGCTTAATAGTATGAAGTTGTCTCATTCTTTTGACATAATTTAATTACCAATACTTAAATATTTTAGAATTAAAGTTTTATAAGTCATCTTGGAAGTGACTATTTCATATGCATATCCATATTCATACTCATATCCATCTATCTCTCTATAACTATCTACCATGTAATGGCTTTACTCTTAAGTGTTCTTGACAGTGATAGAAAGAACTGTTCTGGCCTCAAAGAATATAATGTTTAGAACCAAATCAGAAGGTGCAAAATAAATTTTCATAGCAGTTGCATGTCTATATAAGTATTAAAACTCATAGTGGATATTTTAAATTAAAAAACCCAGCACAACATGTTGCACAAACACATTGTAAAAACCAGAGGATGGTCTTCTGATTTTACTTAAAACCTGTTTGTTTCCTCAGACAGCCCCACCTGCAAATTTGTCCTGATCTCTTTCTTTATTCTTACACTGGACCTTGGGACTTTTACCTTCTGAAACTCCATTAATTTAAATAGTAAAGGACATTCAATACAGGTATATGTTTCAGAATAAATTAATTTGAATTATATTACCCAGAAAAACAGTGCATATAATTCAGTACTTTTCTGACTATATATATATGTACTCATTCTAATTTACATTTTCCAGGAAAGGGTAATGGTTTATTTTCTAGGAATTTGTGATATGGACTTTTAATCCCAACATGAAATAGATAAAGGTATTGCATTTTGCAATCTACACAGGAACAGGAATTTAATGTGTGCGAACAGTGTGCTCATTTACTAGAATAATATATCCTAAATGGCTTCAGTGTGTTCATAGACAGGGAACACGGAAAGCAGTAATTGGAAAAATACATCACTGGTCCAAACATTCTTGCAGTCCTTTGTTGGAGTCTGGTAATATTCTTGAATTCTTTGTTCAGTCAGGATAGAAGATTCTAGAATTACTGACTGAGA
>PVJC01000906.1:31058-106562 GCA_004026665.1 Murina feae | reverse complement strand
GGGGGTGGGGAGCCTGATCAGTGGGTGGCAGGTGATGTGTGTGGGTTGGGTGGGGCAAGATGTGCGGGTGGCAGGTGGCAGGTGGCAGGTTGTGCGGACACAGGCTGGGCTGAGGGACCCCTGAGTGCACAAATTTTTGTGCACCGGGCCCCTAGTGTGTTATAAAAGAGTGAGATGCTGAGAGAGTGCCTTTTATTAGTGCAACCCAAAAGGTGAACGGAAATAATGTTCCAATTTGTAAACTTACTTGTTCTTCAATAACTTTGCTCAATGGGTAACAAAAAATTTCGTGAGCTATGAGCTTATCACTAAGGAGGTTTTGTTAATCTGGTTTTAAAATAGGACTTACTTGAAAGCCTAAGGCACGGCTTTCAAATTAGTAGAGCTAATTTTATTTTTATATGAAAACGTCACCTTTTGGATCAGGAAGAGAAGGGCATTCTGAATCATAGCGTATTTAAGCAGGGTTTCCTTGTGTTGCGCTTATAAATTGGTAACTTCAAACTAATGCAAAAAGAAAATACAGCTTAATGGGCATTAAATGCTGATTCTCCCACTCGTGAGCACACAGATACATCTTGCTGTACAGTTGAAATCACTGTTTATTTTTGTTATGGCTATTTTTTTTACTTAAATTTGTTTTCCAAAGAAATTTTCACGTGTTGACATAGTTCACAGACATGCCACTTTTAGCGGCCACATGATATTTTCATGTTGTGTACCCTCCTCTGCCTCTTGCCAGCTGTTTCCAGGTTATTGCTGTTATAAAGCTGCTGTGAAATCTTCATACAGATTGGTTTTCTGCCCGCCCCCCCTCACCGTGTTTGTTTGTTTGCTTGCTTGGCATGCATTCCCCAAAGCGGAGCGAAGGCTTTGCAGCTTGTGCTGCGTGTTTACCAGCTGCCCTGTAGAATGGTCGAGATCGGGAAGAACTGTGTTTTGGGAAAAGGGCCAGTTTGGTCCACAAATTCTGGCTCTACCATTCGCTACTATTTTTTGTGACCTGGGGAAATTTCATCTGTAAAATGGGTTAATAATCGTTTATCTTCCAGGGTTGTCTTGAGACCCAACTGTGATACTGTCTTTAAGACATTTATCTCTACGCTTGGCCACATAGCAATTACTTAGTGATTGATAAGTGGCCGTCTGTTACCAGAGGAATAACTACTTATTTTCTCACAGCTTCAAAAATATTGACATTTAAAATTTCTATTGACTCTATTATTTTGGTGGTACATCATACTTCTTTCATTTTGGATTTATTCGAGAAGGGCCGAATCTTGCTACCTGGTAATTTGTTGTCTGAGTAAGTTGTAGTGTTTGTAAGTCTGGTAGTATTAAAGGAAGGTGTGGATGAAATGTTGCTTAGTAGAGGGTTTTAAAATAAGAATATTGATTGAGTGGATCTTTGGAACTTCACAATACATTATGAAACAGTTAAATTTAAGAATTATCATGGGGATTCTTTTTGTACCAGCAATTCGGCTAGTAAACCTTTGGTCACATATCCTGTATGATAAAACCCTAATATGCAAATCTATCAAACAGCAGAACAAAGGGTTGCTGTGATTCACACCAGCTACCAGGGGGCAGACACTCAACATAGGACTGCCCTCTGGTGGTCAGTGTGCTCCCACAGGGTGTGTACTGCTCAGCCAGAAGCTGGGCTTATGGCTGGTGAGCGCAGCAGCAGTAGTAGGAGCCTCTCTCATCTCTGCTGCAGGTCGGTGATAAGGAGAGGGGTCCTGGACTGTGAGAAGGGTATCTGATTGCCGGAGATTAGGCCTAAGCTGGGGGATCACGCCTAAGTTGGCAGGTGGACATCCCCTGAGGGGTCCTAGACTGCAAGAGGGTACAGGCTGGGCTGAGGGGAACCACCCCCTGCCACAGTGCACAATTTTGTGCACCGGGCCTCTAGTATATATGTAATTTCTAAGGTCGATTTTGCATTGATTATGCATTTCCCATTAATAGAATATACGTTTTTCATAGTGTACTAGAGTTTTTATAAATCTGGATATTGGGTAGAAGCCATTCTGTTATACTGTCTCATTTATGTTGGTGCCACATAAGAGAGCCGGGCATCCCAGACCAGCTGAGTGTGACTGCTGACAGGGTATGTGACCCTTCCTTCCGATCCTCGGTTTTTTTAATCTGGAAAATGGGACAGTTAGGCTAGAATTATTCTTAAGAATTTAGCAATGATTTTTTTGGAGATAACTAGAACCTTTAATTCAGAGGGTGTCATTTTTCTGACCTATCCATTCTATCTCTGTATTGAGTTGATCACTTTTATTTCCACCCAGACTCTTGCCTCTTGCAATTGGGTGTCTGCTTCTGATATCTCTTGAGAAAGGTCATCTGTGTGTGGTCCTTTCTGCAGATATTTTCTTTCTTTAAAATATATATTTTTATTAATATCAGAGAGGAAGGGGAGAGGGAAAGAGAGACAGAAACATCAATGATGAGAGAGAATCACCAGTCAGCTGCCTCCTGCACGCCCGACTCGGGACTGAGCCCACAGCCTGGCATGTGCCCAGTTCTGACTAGGAGTCGAACCGCGACCTCCGGGCTCATAGGTTGATGCTCAACTGCTGAGCCACGCCAGCTGGCCGGATACTTTCTAAGAAAAGCAAAGTATTGGTCCTCCGTATCGTTTTGAAATTTTAGAAATTCATGCATAGATTGCTTAGTTTTTGCAAAGTGAGCCCGGGGGCTCCCCTCCCCGGTCATTGTTGATTTGCCTGTTTATTTGGAGCTGCCCAGGGTGTCCACCTGCCTCCATCCTTTGCATTTCCTGGGCATTTGTTCACCTGGTCGTGGGCCCTGTCGTATCGCTTGTTTTTTAACATGACACTACTGTTAATGATTGATTCCAGCCCGTTTAGTCTTCTGGGCCAGGAGCTTTTAGAGCCCAATCAATCACTGAATCCATAAACAAGGGCACTGCCTCAGACTCCCCAAGAGCTCAGAATTACATGGGGGTGTTGACAGTCCCGGAGGCCTGGACTGCTCTGTCAGCAGTTGTCGGGGAGAGGACCCGGGGTGTGTGCTAGGTGGTGGCGGGGGCAGGAGAAAGGCAGCCACAGATAACAACGGACAAGAGGTAATCTGCATGTGAGTAATTGCTGAGCTGAGAGATTAATTTTGTTGCCCCCACCCCCCACCTCATTTGCGCCAAGCTCTTAATTCGGAAAGCCGAAGAGGTTCGAGCAGTGCTAGGTCCATACCCCAGCTCCGCACCCAGGGATCGCTGTCGCCCAGGTTTCCCCCTGGGTTCAGGAGGTTTCCCCAGGGGTTCAGGAGTCGCCATCCTGCGTGATCACCAGCTGCCCAGGTTAAAGTGGGGCTGCTTCACTGGGTCCCTTGGCTGCAATAAGAGCGTGTCCGGAAGAGCCTTGTGAAAGCGGCCCCTTCCTCTGCAAAGGGGAATCCTTGCCAACCTCCACAGGCAGAGCGAGGGACTTGCACTTAGAATGCATGGGTGTGTGGCGCTGCAGGGACCAGGGAGAGCGGGAAGGGAAAAGTGGGGACGTGCTTTCAGGAGGTGAGATGGAGGCTTGTGCTGGGGCCCCTGATGGGCAGGAGGAGACAGGAAAGCCTGATAAGCTGTCAGGAAGATGGTCACCTCCAGAGGGGTCTGTGACACAGGCCAGAGCAGGAAGAGATGGTGAGGGGTTGGGGAAGAGGTCACCATTCAGAGGCCAGAAGGGCCTGCAGCTTGAGGGCCCCCAGGAAGGCTGACTTGATGAAGAGCCTTATCTCCAGGGGTCACGCCCTCTGGAAGCTCTGAGCTTAGACAGGAGTGATGACAGGCTGGCCTGGGAAGGCGCTGGGTGGTTGTAAACCAGTGCCTCCACCTGCAGCAGCAGCAGAGCAGATGAGCCTGGGGTGTGCAGCTTCCACATCTGAATACTCTCACCCCGATAAAGCCGGGCTGTGACGGCCTTCCCCGAACCTTCCCAATACCAGGGTGGGAGTGGGCGGGCCTCCTTGGCCTGTGGCTCAGGGGCTCTGCCAGAAGAACGCTGGACGGACACCAGGCCTAGTCCGTTACACTCGCAACAGTCTCTCAGGGTCTCCCCAGTGCCATTAGCTGGTGACTCACTGCGTGTATCCGCGTGCTTTGGTGGTTCGGCTAGACGGCTGCATGAGGCTGGGAGGGCGGACAGGGGCACAGCGCCTTGGAGTCCACTCCTGGCTGGGAGTTCCTTCCCCTTGTTCTGCCTTGGGCTGGTAGAAGCTTCCACTTTTGCAGAAAGCTCTTGGCTGGAAAAAACATCTTGAAATGGGCTTCATATCATTGGAAACGGGAAAAGGAGCTAAATGGAAAAGGACACTTTCTCTGTTCCGATGCATCTCCCGCGCCTGTAGGTATAGAAATATTTAACTCCAGATAAGTGGCTTGAGAGGCGCCAGTGTTCTCATTTGGAAATGTGAAGCTGGTAACGTCCAAAAGGTGCCTGCCCACTCACCCAGTCATTGATCAAGTAACGCGTCTGTCACCTCCACCGGAATGTCCCTTCCTGGCCACTTCACCCTTATCTCGGTCCCTCTTAGACTCTACCCCAGGGCCCAGCAGGCCTTGCACCCAGGCATCTGGGACACTATGAATAAGGACTGGATTACCCCACTGAGAACAGATAGCCAATTTACACATGTTAGGACTTTTGGTTAAAGGGGTTTGTATGGGGTCAGCATTTCCAGGAGTGTGTGATGCCCAGAGAATCTCAGCGACTTGGCCGATCTGGTGTAAGCACAGTCTCCGTGCCTCAGCCTCCTTCCCGTAGGATCTTGGCAGCCTCCAGGGACCAAGACTGTTCATCCTGACATGGACCTCTGACTCCTGGGAGGCAGTAAGAGGGTGTCCCCAGGCTGCCTCTCTGGTGGGATCACCATTCTCACCCTCAGGGGATGGGTGAGGGTGACTAGGCTTTTGCCAGGAGTTTCCCAAAACAGTGGAGATGAGGTTCTCCCACTATTGAGAGTTTCCCCTGCCTTTGCAGAGAAAACACTTCAAAGGGGATACCGCCCGCCCCATCCCAGTGGAAGGTGGCGGAAGGAAGCAGTGGCTGACAGCAGAGTTAAACAAACTCGAAGGTAGGTCACATTTCTGACATACCATTTCCTCCGCCCTCCCAGCAGCTGCCCTCTGCTTTGAAAGGGGGCTTAGCTGCTCATATAAACTTTGGTTTGTGATAATGTAAACTATTATTAGGATTATCTTTTTATTCATAATATATGCCTGCCTCTCTGTCTTCCTTATTTATGCTCCGTTTGAAACACTCATTTACCGTCAGTACCTGGAGCCAGCATCAGCCCTTCTGAAAAGGAAGAGCACTTCATAAAAGGACTCTGGGAATTAAATCTCTGGGTTGAGGAAGCTTCAAATCTCAGCAAAGCTTCCTGGTTAAAACTGGGATGTGATGTTGGCAAAACATTTCAGTTAAAAATTTTTTTTTTTTTTTAAAAAGGAAGGTTTGTCTCAAATGTAGTTGTTTCAATACACAAAGGCTTGAATCTTACTCGAGAATCTTTGGCTCTCAGAGGCTCTCCCCTCATTTTTTTTTTTAATACATTTTAGTGATTTTTTACAGAGAGGAAGGGAGAGGGATAGAGAGTTAGAACATCAATGAGAGAGACGTTGATCAGCTGACTCCTGCACACTCCCTACTGGGGATGTGCCCACAACCAAGACACATGCCCTTGCCTGGAATCTAACCTGGGACCCTTGAGTCCACAGGCCAACGCTCTATCCACCGAGCCAAACCAGTCAGGGCCTCTCCCCTCATTTTGTCACCACTCAGGACCTTCTGGAAGTTAGAGGAGTCCAGAGGCTTGGGCAGGCAGCCCTGAGGTCACCAGGCCCTGCCCCTGCACAGAGATGCTCAGAGGGTCCCTCCTCAGGTGCTCAGTGTGGTTTGTCTGCAGAGGGCAGGGTAGCGTGGGAGCCAAGAAAAACCAATAACCTTCCCAAATTTTAATAAAATGTCTCTCCCACCCTTTGTTTCTCCCTCCTCTCCTCCCCAAAAGAAAGAACAGACTGGATTTCTGAGCACATCTGGACACTGTTTTCGTAAAGCTCTTACCCTAAATTCCCAGAAGGAATGTATTGGCTCCCATTTTTCCAAGCAAAAACTGAAATGACTCCTTTGTTTATAAGTACTGTGCTTGCATATTTTAATAAAACTGTAAAGAAAGAAATTGCACTGATTCGAAGGTCCTAGGCTAGGCCAACACGTTCTCCTTTATGCCTCTCTTGAAGCCTTTGAGAGGTGCTAAAAGTTTATGGTTGTTTTGGTGGGAGCAGGGAAGGGAGGAGGGGGGGGCTCCAAGTGTCCCTTTAGAAATTACTCTTCCTGCTTTCCTGGCTGTAAGTGTTGGGGCGGGTGCTCACAGCCCTGGCCTGTCTGTTCTGCTCTTGCTACCAGACCCTCTGAGTAGATACAATCCATCTGGGGACGTTCCAGATCTGAGCCCAAAGGCCTGCAGTGGAACCCGTACATTTCTTATTAGATAGTGTCCGTCTTCTTCTTAGAGGCAAACCTACTAGAAACTTATTGTTGCTAAAAAAAATGAGGTTAATCCTCCATGGATATCAGCCTACTAGGATGTTGGCATGGAGTTCTTCTGTTATGGAGACAATTTCAAAAGAGCATCAAACTTTTAAAGATGAGATAAAGAGGCATTTGCTACGTTGGGAAACTTCTGAGAGGATGTGGTTCTTTTTAAACCGGTGATTGCAGTTCTTTTTTTATGCCCTTAGAAATGATGTTTCTGAAGTGAAGTTGTACCTTCAGGAAGACATGAGTGCCGTGTGGTTAAGTTACGAGGGCCATAGCTCTGTTACTACCCAATAAATGTTCATTAGCGATAAGCATTAACCAGTGTAGTGGATACTGCTTCCTGGACTATGCAGTTCTCTAGAGCTGCTCTGGGTGTCTGGAAATAAACTCAAGAGGTGTAATTCCTGTAGGCCTCCTCTTAGAGATGAATCACATTTCAGAGATGATCGCATTCCAGCTTTGTTTGTTCCCCTTTTTGGGGAAGAAGGTTGTTGGCTACAAAGCCACAATGGGTCCACCAGCCTGTCAGTGCTGTGGGGTGCATCCATCAAATGCCCACAAGTGTTGAGTAATAACTGAAATGTGATGGTGTGAAAATTAATGTTAGTATTTGTGCCTTGTGGAAAAATGTACAATTTTTATGAGCTTTGGACAAAAAAAGATTTGTCTGAATTGAAATTTTACTTAACTTTGAGTCCTACCAATAATGTTCTAGCTTATTTTTTTGAACTTTTATTTTTCTTTGAGTTCTGAGAAATTGTTGGTTATTCTAAATGCTGCCTATTAGACCAGTTAGTTAGGGGTAGATGGACATACACACACACACACACACACACACACACACACACACACACACACCCTCCCTATATAATAAAAGCCTAATATGCAAATTAACTGATTGGTGGAACAAACCAGTGGAATGACTGGTTGCTATGACGCACACTGACCACCAGGGGGCAGACGGCTCAATGCAGGAGCTGTCCCCTGGTGGTCAGTGTGCTCCCACAGAGGGAGCGCCGCTCAGCCAGAGCCAGGCTCATGACTGGCAAGTGCAGCAGCTGTGGTGGTAGCCTCTCCTGCCTCCACGGTAGCGCTAAGGCGCGAGGGGTCCCAGACTGCGAGAGAGATTTCCGACTGTTGGCTTAGGCCTGCTCTCCAGGGAGCGGGCCTAAGCCGGCTGGCAGACATCCCCTGAGGGGTCCTGGACTGTGAGAGGGCACAGGCCAGGCTGAGGGGGACACCCCCCAAGTGCATGAATTTCGTGCACTGGGCCTCTAGTGTATCATATAATAAGAGGTTATATGCAAATTGACCATCACTCTAACACACAAGATGGCTTCCCCCATGTGGCCACAAGATGGCCTGCAGGGGAGGGCAGTTGGGGTGATTTGGCCTGCAGGGGAGCAGTTAGGTGCCAATCAGGCTGGCAGAGGAGTGGTTAGGGGGTGATCAGGCTGGCAGGCAGAAGCAGTTAGGGGCAATCAGGCAGGTAGGCAGGCGAGTGGTTGGGAACCAGCAGTCCTAGATTATGAGAGGATATGGGATCAGGCCTAAACGGGCAGTCGGACATCGCTTGAGGGGTCCCAGATTGGAGAAGGTGCAGGCTGGGCTGAGGGACACCCCCTCACCTCCAGTGCATGAATTTCATGCACCAGGCTTCCTGTACACACACACACACACACACACACAACACACACACACACACACACATATATATCTTAACCAATAAAAGCATAATATTAAAATTAACCGTTTCTTTAGGTCAGCCTAAGCCACACCCACCAGCCAATCAGAGTGGTGGTATGCAAATTAGCCCAGACAAGATGGCGGAGGCCGCAGTCCCGGTGTGTGGCTTCTCTGGAGCTGCGGCCTCCGCCATCTTGGGAGCCTCCGTCCTGGGAAGGCATAGGGTGCCCTGGGCCAGCCTATGCCTTCCCAGGCGGAAGCCTCCAAGGCACGGGAACCAGCCTGCGGGACCCCGCGGCCCCCTCCTGGGAAGTCGATGGGGTGGCCAGTGCCACCTGATGGTCTTCCCAGGCAGAGAAGCCTTCCCCGCAGGACCCGAGGCCCCCTCCTGGGAGGCCGATTGGGTGGCCAGTGCCACCTGATTGGCCTCCCAGGCAGAGAAGCCTTGCGGGGGGGCAGGGAACCAGCCTGCAGGACCCCGCGGCCTCCTCCTAGGAGGTCAATGGGGTGGCCAGCGCCACCTGATGGGCTTCCCAGGCAGAGAAGCCTTGCGAGGGGGCAGGGAACCAGCGTGTGGGACCCCGTGGCCCCCTCCTGGGAGGTCAATGGGGTGGCCAGCGCCACCCGATGGGCTTCCCAGACAGAGAAGCCTTGCGGGGGGGTGGGGAAGCAGCCTGTGGGGAAGCCTTGCGGGGTGGGGGCAGGGAACCAGCCTGCGGGACCCCTCGGCCCCCTCCTGGGAGGTCGATGGAGTGGCCAGCGCCACCTAATTGGCCTCCCAGGTGGAGAAGCCTTGCAGGGGGGCGGGGAACCAGCCTGCCGGACCCCGCGGCCCCCTCCTGGGAGGCCAATGGGGTGGCCAGCGCCACCCGATGGGCTTCCCAGGCAGAGAAGCCTGGGGGCTGGGGGGACGGGACCAGCCGGGGGACCCCAAGGCCCCCTCCTGGGAAGCCTATGGGGTGGCCAGCGCCACCCCATCGCTTCCCAGACGGATGGCCCAGAGGGTCAGTGGGAGCTGTGGCCAGCCTGAAAACTGCCCTTAGCCCCTCACCCAGGCTTGCCACACCCCCTGGGCTGAGGGTCTCCACTGGGGAGCTTGACCAGCCTGCAAACAGACATTGGCCCATCACCCAGGCTGGCCAGGCTCACCAGCAGGTGGACATCCCCAGAGGGGTCCCAAACTGTGAGAGGGCACAGGCCGGGCTGAGGAAACATGCCTCCCCACCCCCCCTACTGCCCCAGTGCACAAATTTTTGTGCACCGGGCCCCTAGTATATATATATATATATATATATATATACTTGATGTAGAACTAGTGATTAGTTCAACCTTGCCCTACATTCTTTAGATAGCATTCTTTCAAAAACAGCAAAAAGGTTTTGCTAATTTAACAATTGGGGAGTACTGTGACTTGGGGTCCTGTGTTCTCCTTCATGACCTGAGAGTTGGCAGGGTCTTGAGCGGGTGGGTAGCCGTGCCTCTGAATGCTAGTGCGGTGCGCAAACACTGAACCCAGACGGTCTTCCCAGCACCTTTTCCAGTGCCGGCGCGCTGGTTTCCACGTTTCCAAACCTATGAAAAGGTTTCGTTTGGACGGCTCTTAATAATACGCTTCCTGCTTTCACGGGAAGCCAGGGATGGGTCTGAGCCGCAGTCGACGCCTGAGGAGTTCATGTGGAGGAGTTGTTCTATGTTCTACACGACCCATCAGGGTAAGTGTTTGCTCAGGGATCCATACAAACAGAAAGGTGGTTTTCATGTTGAAAGCATCCTCCTTGACATTCTTTTACATGCAACCTATTTGATATTCTTTATTTTAACTTTATTTCCTTGTCTTTTGCCTAATTAATGGCCTTTTCTGCTTCCCCTGCTGCTTTGCCAACCTCACTTTTTCTATGTTCTTTCCCTCCTAACTGCAGGTAAGTCTCACAAAGCCCAGTTCCTGGTCCTTTGTTGATTTTTACTCCTGTTAATCAGCCCATCTTGTCCTTAAGGTTCTGCAGTATGACACCTTACCTGCCTTCCTGCCTTCTAATCCACGTTTCAAAAAACATAGAGTTAGAAGATACCCTGTGGGCACCTCATCTTCACAGTTTGTTCCACATCCCCCTTAAGGAAGAGAAGAGTCTGCATCCCACTCTTCTCTTTATTGTAAAACCACTCGTCTTCCAGGATGCCCCGAGAGGAGCCCTCAGGTTACTTCGGAACATTCATCCTCACCTCTGCATCACATGTGTCATGAGGTCCTGCCATTTTTCCTTAAAGATGCTTCTCACACAAGCTCTTTCATCACCTTTGCCACCCTTCTCAGCTCACATCTGGACACCTGTGATGCAGCTCTGGCCTCCTGAGCTCCACTTGTCCACCTTTCTGATGCTTCTGCAAACTTGGCTACAGCACTGGTTTATTACTGATATTTTTCTGCTCAGAATCTTTTTTTCTTAGATTGTGGTAAAATATACATAAAATTTACCATTTTAACCCCTTTTAAGCATTTAGTTCAGTGGCATAAGTACATTCACATTGTCGTGCAACCGTCACCACCCTCCACCTCCAGGACTTCTATCTTCCTAAACAGAACCCCTGTACTCAAGCCCTGACTCCCATTTTCCCCGCTCCTGACCCCCAATCCCTAACCCCTTCCAGCCCCTTGGTTCTACTGTCTCTGAACTCGATGACGCTGGGTACGTAACTCACATAAGAGGAATCCTACAGTATCTGTTCTTTTGTGCCCATGTCAGAGTTAAAGCTTATACTTAGTGATTCTGACCTTTAGGGATTTTGATGAAAAGTTGGTAAAAGCTGACAAAGGGCCCTTGTTTCTGAACCTTCTTTCTCTCTTTAGTATTTGGGAGCTCTACCTGAGAGCATGGTGCTGGTTTACCCCAGGCATAGACAGGAAGGTCAAGGTGTGCAGGAGTGACTAGGGGACATTAGAGACACTGATGGAGACGCCCACCTGGGCCTCTGTGGCACTAATACCAACAGTTGTTGACTTTTTTTTTTTTTGTCACGAAGGGAAGATGGATAGAAATTGGAGGTGGAGGATGATCGGGACACCCCTTCTCTTTCCTAAACGCCTCCCATCTGTATTCGGGGCAGGGAGTCAGGCCTGTCTTCAAAACAAGAGATTGTGTGCAGTGAGACCCCAGTGCCAGTGTTTTCTGTTGTATCAGTGGCACCTCCAGTCCACAGGCCCTGGGGTCCAACTCATCCCTTTGGTTCAACTCTCTGGTCCTTTTGGCTCATCCTTTGAAGCTGCTGTCTTACTGCTTCTTTCTTTTCTCCTTTCTCAGGCTGACCCATTGCTGCCTTGGCCTGGGTCAGAGACCCTTCCCCTGAGCTCCTGCCTGCCAGGTCAGGCTCGTGCCCACATCCGTGGGACCACCGTGTTCAGGCCTTGCCTGTCTCCAAGATGCACCGTGCACAAAACAGAGGCCACTGTCCATCCCACCCCTCCGATGCCCATGCTCCCAGGCCAGGCAGGGTGTTGAACACGTAAGGATGGGGTTGCCGGACGTGTCTGCTCTGGCTGACGAGGAGGATTGCACATCATCCTGGGGAGTAGCAGCCATTTCTTGAATGTTTACCATGTGGGTGGTGTAGTTGTCTCAGGTGCTCTGTGAGTTTGCATCCTAGATGGTCTCCCCTCCGCCCCCTGAACACTGGACATGCCCTGGGGTCCAGCCAGAGACCTGCCTCTTCGGTGAGGACACGTCCCTGAGCAGCCTGCCTCTGTTTGCAGCCCCTTCTCTCCCTTCTCTGAAATCCTGTTTCACCTGGAACTCAATTGCATAACTTAGCACATTCATTCATTCTATAAGTTATCATGTTATGACCTTTAATTTTATATCTTTTTAGCTTTGTTTTCTAAAATGAATTGCAAACCCCTGGAGGAGGCTTCACTCTCCATCTCGCAGAATGGCCTTCCCAGTGGAAAGCATATTTCTTTGAGAATCTGTGGACACATTCTGGGGCTTTAGCTGCGGCTTTTCATGAATAAACGATGGATACATTTCCCAAGACGCTTTTCTATAAATTTGCTTTTTGACCTGAAGGTTTCACATTTGTTCCTCTCTCTTCAAATGAGCACTTCTCCCTCTTTTCCTCTTGACCTTAGATGATGATGTCACCACCCACTTAACCAAGGACTCGGCAGCCGATGGGACCCTCATCTTCCCACCATCTCATCCCCCACCTGAGCATCATTTGTACCACACAGGTTGCCTTCATGGAATCGGAAAGAATTGTCTTTACCCCACCCAAGGCCACCATCTCCATGATCACCCCTTGTCTTTCCTTTGCCTTAAATTTGTTATATTTACGAAACATTTTTTAAAAAGCCCTCTTCAAAAGAGAAACTTCTCATTTCCCTAGAAAATTGAAAGCCCACTCTTCGGATTCTCTTTTTGAGAATCACTGTTCCCACCCATCGTGGTCAGCTGGTACATCTCCCAGCCCCCTGCCACCATGCCCAGGGTCGGCCAGGCCCGTCTGGGGCGTCTCCTCCTCAGGGACCTATGAGTGCATGGATCTGTGCCCACAATCACTGCTGCTGGTCTGACCACCTGGCCCCATGTCCACCCAGCTCCTCAGTCTTAGTCTGAAATCATTTTAACCAGAACCTTTGGACTCTCTTATTTTATTTCTTAAAATTGTTAATGCTTTTGTTCTTCTCTGGTAAGTCTCTGTTTCACCTTGACTTCATGACAAAAGGTTACCGGCTACCCTGGACAGTGTGGCTCAGTTGGTTGAGTGTTGTCTCCTGCATGGAAAGGTTTGATACCTGGTTAGGTTGCGGGTTTACAGGAGGCAAATAATTGATGTTTCTCTCTCACATCAATGTTTCTTTCCCTCCCTTCTTTCCTCGCTCCCTCTCTCCCTGCTCCTCCGTCTCCCTTCTTCTCTCTCTAGGATCAATAAAACATTTTTTAAAAAGTTACAGGCTTGCCGGTTTGGCTCAGATAGTCGGCCTGTGGACTGAAGGGTCCCAGGTTTGTGGGCTCGATCTCCAGTAAGGGGTTTGCCTATCAATGATTTTCTTTCATCATTGATGTTTCTCTCTCTCTCTGCCTTCCTCTCTGAAATCAGTAAAAGAATATATATATTTTTAAAAAGTTACAGGCTTCTAATTTATTTCCATCATATTGCTTTGACCTTTGGAAACATTTCTCCATGGGAATCCTAATGAAGGGGTCAGCTGCATTGATTTCTGCCTGTTGCCTGGCCTAGAAGGTTGTGAGTGGCATTAACTTGCCTGAGCCCCATTGGAGAGGAGCAGGAACCCACTGAGGCCATTTATCAGGGAGGAAGTGTGCTCCTGCTGCTGTTCCATTTGCTGTGTCTGCCCCGGCAGTACTGTCCCCTCCAGGTCACGCTGACTGAGGTCCCCTTGGTACCTTCTCATTTACCTCTCCCCACCAATCACGCCAGGAGGCCTGGGAGAGGGAGTGCGGGGCCTTTCTTCCTGGGAACTCCGCGCTGCCTCCTCCACTCCCGAGGAACACTTACCTAAGTCTGACATGGACCAAGACGCTGATACCTCATTTTTATATCATCATTTTCCCTCCTTCTCAGAATGACACTGTAGCTGTCCAAGGAAATGAAAACAAAGCTGAATACTTCTTGGCAAACACAATTATTTCCTGGCCTGAGTCACACAGTGATTTAATTGGTATGTCATTGTGTGTGTATGCATGTGTGTGCTTTAATGGGAATTCCATGTGGTATCATTGGGAAATGAGGAAAAATGGAGTCTTCTAGATTTATTGCTTGTGGTTTAAGGGCAGACTGCTGGCTTCCGTCCGAGGAGTGGGAGACCTGAGGGTGCAGGGATCATTAGTGCTGGGATAGATCCTTCCGATTGTCTGCTGTTTTAAAACCGGTTTGGCAGACGGTAAACATCAGAACCAATAGTGAGATGATTTACCCTTTGAAACTTGGGAGGTTCATTGAAGTAAACTTGTGGGGGACTTGGTATCGTGACCAGTGATGATGTCCTTTCTCTGTCTACCAGCATTTTCATTGTGAAGCTTGAACGGAAACGTTCCTTTTGGAACGTCTGGAGGAGTCAAAGCCGAGGCCTATTCACTTGGAAAATGGGAGTTTTCGATGATCCTGTAGTGGCTCTTGGGCAGGCAGATACTTTTAACAGTGCATCCAAAACCCAGCTCAGCCTCGTGTATGGACCACAGACACCGTAGCCTGCAGAGGGAGTTCAGAACAGGAGTGGGAAGAGCAGCTGTTCTCTCGTCTTCTGGGTACTTGATGCTCCTTCCCATTCTAGGTCGGGAGCAAAGGAGTAAGAATTAGCCACGTTGTTTATTTTTTAACTTGATTCAGTGAAACCGACCGCAGGCATGACATTTGTCACCTGTGATCTGAAAAGTGATAGCCTGCCTCTCTTAATGGATTCATGTGCTTAACAGCAGAAGTAGTTGCCTTTTATATAGCTGCTTTGTAACCCTCATGAGCCCCAACATCTTGAACAAAATGTTCATTACTGAGTTGTAACAAATACGACCTATAAAGGATTACGGTTGAGTCATTAATCCTAGAGTTTTTATTTAAAACAGATTTTACTCCCAACCATCTTGCTCCGCCATTTGAATTTTATTTTTAATTGCCAGGGTTTCCCTCGGATCACTAACCCACTCTCCACGTCTTCCTACAAACCTGCTGTGGAGCTACCCAGCTGTTGACATGGCAGGACCTGGATGGGTTTCATGAGCCCCGAAGCCTCCAGAGATACTGTGTGCAAACTCGTGTGGGTACCCAGCTCTCCCCAAATTCTCCAAAGAACCTGTGTCCCCAAATAAACAGCCAGCCTCTGTCGGGAGGGATGCAGGGTGAATGAGAGGATTTTTGTGACCCTGGTGGGGACAGCCCTGCTGGCAGAGGAGTGGTGACAGGGTTGCATATACTGCAGCTCCCACTCTCTCGGAGCTGATCAGTGTTCAGAAATCTCGGGATATCGCCAGGCCTCAGCACACCCTTACATCCTGCACTCCAGCCCATGCGCACACATTGAAGGGGACTCCCGTGCTTACGGGCGCTAGGTGTCACACAGCCTGTCCGAGCACCTTCACCTTCGTTTATTTTCACCCTCATGAATGCTGGGCAGGTGACACGGCCTTGGTAACCAGCCACCACTCAGGATATGCGAGTGGCTTATGCTGGTGGGGGAATGACTAGGGAGTTAACTCTGAGACTTGATAGTTTTCTCAAGTAATTCCGATTCCCACGCGTCTGGGGAAACCAAGACTTGAGCCTTGCCCCTGAGTGTTTGGGGGGCTGGAGGAGAGGTGAGGGGGGCGTGGGGGAGGAGAGGCTTGTTCACATGCTGGTTAACATTAGAGGGTCTTTGACAAAGGAAGTCTAATGCCTTGCCCCGGTCAGCCGGCGATTGCCCCCCCCCACCCCCCCAGGGGGGCCCCCCCGTTGTGCACAGGAAGTCAGACACTAATGATGTTAGTGAAGGGACAAAGGCACCGGGCTGGGGAAGGGCCTAATTGCTGTGTCCGGCTCCCAGGCGGCCAGCCTGAAGCTGGAGGGGGCTGGGCAGGATGCGCTAAGTGTTAACACCTGGAGCTGGAGCTCTGCCTTCCTGGTGCTTTTTTCCTTTTTCTTTCTTCTGTGTGGCTGTGCACACCCACAGACACACGTGCACAAACCCGGCTGGATCGCAGAGGGACGTTTTGGGATGTGGTATCTAAGCGACTAGATAGAAATGGTTCAAGCAGAAGGTTATTCTGAGCCAGGGCAGGGCTGACAACCTGAGGCCTGAGCCTTCTCCAGGGGCCTAAGGGGCTGGTGACTGTCACTTAACCTCTGCCTCGGCCAGTTCTTTCCTGGGAAAGGCCACAGCTTGCAGATAGGTAGGTACATAGCGGAAGGGGCGCTGTGGCTTGGGCTTGGAACAGTTGAGTCAGAACTGGTGGGAGAATGCTCCGGGGGAGTGTGATGAGGGTCTTCCTCACTATTTTGCTCTAGCTGGGGTCTCAGGGAGGTAGGACTTGGGCAGGATAATGAGTGATGGGGGCACTTGCCAGCACCTGAGGGGATTATGTTGCAGATGTGTGTATCTGAATTTGCACCTGGAAGAGTCTGTGGAGGGGTTGCGGTTTAGGAGAGCCCAGATGCACCCTTTCGTTACTAAGTGGGGTCTCTGGTTGCTTCATGTCCAAACGTGGCTTTGGACCTGGGGTCTGTGAAGCCCCTGATGGGCTTGGGGTGCTCTGGGAATGCCCCCAAATTGTGTCAGGGACATTGCTGGGGAAATTGGATAAGGAATATCTCACAGAGCTCAACTATGGGTTCTAGGAACCCTTTCCCCTTCACAACAACAGGGTCATCAACAATTAAAAGTGCACACCCCCTGGGTAACAGATCAGCCAAGGGACTTTGGTGCATGCATTTAAGCATAAATAATGGACACAAAACACTGGGGGATAGGGGAGGCAGGCGGAAGGGCAGGGGAAAAAAAGAGATATATGTACCAATCTTTGTAAAACCTTATGTAATAAAAAAATAAAAATAAAAAAAAATAAAAAAAAAAGTGCACACCCCCTGTGTTGGCTGAACCCCTGTTGGGATGACATCATCGGGGCCTCATTTCCGGACCGAGGGGCCTGTACCGGGAGTCCCTCCTGCAGGGGGGCCGTGGGGGATGCTTTGTGCACAGGTGGATTCACTTGGATTTCTGCAGCCAGGGAACAAGAGAGTTTAAAAAGGATCCGTGAAGCCTGTCTCCCTCCTAGAGGAAGGGGGGTGAGCCACAAATAACTTGAAAAGGGGCCTAATGTTGACTTGCTGCTTCCCACTGTTATTTTAAGAGGCCTTTCTGTACAAGACCACCATGTGGACAGAAATAATAGGCTGACAGAAGGGGTCGCCTCGCTTTCTAGCATAGCCTGTGATGTTCCGATTAGCACTAAAACCTAAAAGGGTGGACTTCCATAATTTCAAAATATGTGAAATCCACCTTGAAGGAAGCACATGTGTGGGGCACACTGGGGACCTGCCTGGCTGGAGGAGGCTGGGTCCCCATGGCAACATCACAATCCCCCATGTCTGCAGGCATTTGTGCTGTAAAAGCAGAATTCCAGATGTGATACAGTATTTGGAGACTCCGTCCGGGGCCTCGGAAACGGTATTTGAAGTCGGCACAATTCAGTGCACACTCTGTGTGGTCCTAAGGCTCTTTATTAGTAATTTTGTTGTGATCCGGACATTTCCTCTGAGCTTAGGCATAACAAGCATGCTTATAGCTTTAAGTTTTCCTCCATGGTTAATCACTATTTTGCCCTCTGGAGCGAAGTCTTTGTAACTACCTTCCACGGCCAAGCGAGAGGAGCAGGGAGCTGGGTTCCTGGGAGGGTGGGTGTTTGGATGGCTGGTTGTTCTCTTCCCACCCAGTATTTACAAAAAGCCGGCTAATCCGCCCGTGAGTTGTCTGCGTGCTTTTGAAACTGCAGATGGCTGCCTGTTACCTTTCGGTGCCAGCTCTCCGACATGCGGTTCTCATTTGCGTGGGATGGGAGTGGCGTGTGCAGCAGAGGGGAAAGGTCTGGCTCTCCGTCCGGAGGCATGTTTTATGGCTTGCTTTTAACGTTTTGAGAATTGGGAGAGTGGAACAATCCTGTCCATTTGTGAGGATCAGCCACAGGAGGACGCACAGCCCAGATCCTTAACAGACTAATTGGACAAAGCACTGGGCTTTTGCTCCGTGAAAACCACAGAGCCTGCAGTTCTTTGTTTTGTTTTTAAACACAGGGGAAAAGTCAGCGTGTGTGTGTGCGTGTGTGTGTGTGTGCGCGCGCGCGTGCGTGCGCGTGCTTCCTTGCTTGCTTGAACTTCATGTGCATGTTCCCATGGCAAAGCAATACAGAAATCATAAGCCTGGAGCAGGGAAGGGCATTTTAAAATACATTAAATTCCGTTCAGGCCAACACCGTTTAGAAGAGTTGCTATCATATTGTAACATACAAATGTATCATGTATTGCATGCCTTAAACTTACATAATGTTATATGTCAGTCAGATCTCAACTGAAAAATACAAGAGAGCAACTTTGCTCTCGGAGAAACAATCTCTAAAAGCCTGAACACATCTTCAGCGTCAGTGAATGGGCTTCCTTGGTGGGGTGGGGGTGGGGGTGGGGGGTGGGGGGTGGAGGGGAGGAGGGCGGGCTGGGGAAAGCAGCTCTGCTGAAGACTGGAGCTCAGTTTGATAAGCAGGACACATGGTAACTTGGCATCCGTTGGCTCCATGTTAGAGCCCAGAAACAATTGTCCCTTCAGCTTTCCTGCGGGGAGCGTGAAATGAGGAACATGTGTGTGCTGATTAGCAACATGTCAGAGATGAATCATGATTACGGCTTTGGTCTGGTGCACAGGCGATGCTGTGGAGCAGTGATTTCCTACCTCCTTGAGCAAATCTCTCTAATTAGCTTAAGATCTCTGGGTCTTTTGGGGCCGACGTGGTAATTGCTGGTGGGAACCCACCGGCACTCCCCCAGAGCTTGTGTGTTCCCCACGAGACATCCAAGACCCCCCCTCCCCAAATCAGACAGCTGGCTGGCACCTTCGTGTCTGAAGCTGGTTGCCTCTAGAAGGGGAGTGAGAGAGAACAGCTCCCCGGAATGTGGAGCGAATATCTTGAATAGATCCAGGCGCAAGCTGGCTCTGTGATTTATTTTCCTTGTGTTTTGGGTTTGCCAGCATTCTCCTCGGCTTACATCACCTGAGGCTTCTCTGCCTTTGCTGACTTTTTCTTCTTTTTTAAGTTAAAGGTTTGAACCGAAATAAGTGGGATCTGTCTTCGTTTATGCAGCCATCTGAACCTGCATGGACTAAATTTGACCCCATGGTCTGCTTCTTGCCCTCGCCATGTCCACTGGTCATAGGCAGAAAGCGCCCGCCCTGTTCTTTTTAAACCTCACAGAACTACTGTCTGTCTTTTTAATCTCGTTGACACACTGGAAACCCAAGATGGAGAAACTGGTACGGAAAATAGAGAACCTTTGTTTTAATTAGCTATTTAGTGTACCTGTAAAAAAAACCATCCTCTTCAGCTCTTCCTAATGTCTTTCTCTACATTTCACCCGGAGTCTGCTCTGTAAAACATTACCAGTTTTCCGCAAGTTCCTTAACTGGCTTGAAAGCAGTCTTATTTAAGCCTCACCGCTTGGCCTGCCTTCCATTGGAATAAGGGGGCACCGTATTCAGCAAGTCCTTTTCAGAATGCCCCTTTTCCAGAATGGCAGTTCTCTTTTTTTGGAGCTGGGTGGGTAACTAGCTCTGGGAAGCTGGGGTCGTAATGGGCCAGCATCGGCAAGGGCTCCTCAGGAAGTTGGCCGCCTGGTGGCCCCTGGTGGTGCTGCTGGCTGCTCCGTGGGATCCTGCCCGTGGCTGTCTGTGTCCAGGTCTTTGCTGCTGCCATATAGGTGGAGCATGGTGTAGGTTTTTGCCTTTTGAGTTTTATTCCGTTTAGAGCACTTAAGGGTTATCTCCCCCCCCTCCCTCCTTCCTGAGTGAAAGATGTTTTCTCCATTATGTTCCCGTTAGCAGAGCTCCAGGCACCTGGGGCTTGCTTCTCTAGCTCCCGCTGGAGCAAATTAAAAACTGCCGTGAGTGCGGCAGACGGGGATGGTTAATGAACTAAGGCTGTGACACCCTGCGGCCACAGCGTTGGCATTTAATAGTTTTTCAGTAACAGGCAACAAACAAGTATTAGTAATTGTCAGCTTATTAAATATCAAAACGGGTGTAGTAGCTAAAAGCTTGGAATGATTTCCTGAGGAATAACTTCCAAAGCTGTGGACCAGCTTTATAAGTTGCCTTATCTGTGTTTTTAGTGTGGGCCTGGATTCTAAGCCCATAAATCACCCTGTCATACCAAACTTGCTGCTCCTGGGTTCTCTGTGTGCACTATCTGGCTCAATCAAGCATTCATTGATTCAGACAGAAAACTAGCATTTATTAAGGGCTGACTATGGGCCAGGCCGGGGACTGTGGGACAGGCACTGGGGGGGGGGTGGGGGGGGGCCCTGGGAAGGTTGTGGGGGCACAAGAGAGCTGTTCTGGTCACTTTGCCTTTTACCTTTAGTTTCTCCCTATCTGGTCCAATCTGAGCACTTGTCAGCGATGGTGTCTCTGTGTTGCCCAGTTCCCACCAAGACCATCAGTAGAACACATTAGTTGGCCTGGTGGTTAGTGCTTTCTGCCACCTGTCCATGTGCCTCTTTTCCCACAATACCGCTAACGTCTGGAGGCTGGAGACAGATCATCCCTGAAGATGCCACTTCCTGTGAGCATTCCCCTAGCTGCCTCATGTATCCCCTGGAAGGGGATACTCTCACAATGTTTATTAGGGCAGGAATCTTTGCAGGAATGGAGACATAACCATTTCAAGATGTGTCAGATGCTGTGCAAGAGCCCTGGATATGTGTCATCACCCATAGCCCCCTTACCAACCCTTTCCAGGAAGTTCAGACACTTCATAGCTCAGGGAAAGGAGGCCCAGGAAGGTTCAGCAGCTTGCCCAAGGTCACACAGCTGCAGTATTGCGCCGATTTGAACACACATCTGTGCAACTCCCAAAGCCCATTCTGTTCACCACTCTTCTGCCACAGACAAGCCCCTGGCCCCCGAAGCCTGTATCTGGGATGGCACCATCTTAAGGCAGCAGCTCTGACAGATGTGCTCCGTGTCTGCCTGTAGCTGGGGTGGGGGAGAGTGCAGTGACAAGTTACGGGTTTGCTTGTGGGTGTCGGCAGGACGGGGAGAACGCCAGCTCATGGCGTGTGTGACACCGAAATCCATTTCATTCATATTGCAGTTGAAAGTCTATGTATTAGCGTTGAATTGCTGCTGTCATACATGACCACACATTCAGTGGCTTACACTACACACATGTATCCTCTTAAAGTTTTTGAAGCTAGAATTCCAAAATGAGCATTGTGGGGCTGAAATCCAGGTGCTGCAGGGCTGGCTCCTTCTGGGGGCTCGGGGAGAGTCCGCTGCCTGCCTTCTCCAGCACACCTGGAGGCCGCCCGAATTCCTCCTCCATCTCCAGAGCCAGTCGCATAGCATCCTCAGGTCAGCATCTGTCTGTCTCTGCCTCCTGCTCCCAGGATCACATCTCCTTCTGACTCTGACCTTCCTGCCTCCCTTTTATGAGGACCCTCATGATTACTTGAGCCGCCTGGACCATCCAGACTAAGCTCCTCAACCCAGGATCCTTAAAACTAGTCACGTCGTTCTTCTCTTCGCTGCGTGAAGTAACACAGGTCCAATGTGGGGTTACAATGTGGGCATGTGTGGGGGTGCTGTTTCTCCGTGTCCCTCCAAGTGTGCAGAAAGCAGCCGGGCTCTCTGGGCTGGTGAGGCACGCCGTTTCTCAGGCTTCCGAGGGCTCTGGAGCAGTGCAGGCGAGTTTTGGGTGTGGGCTGAGGGCAGCCCGGTGGACCATCGCCCAGTGCATATCCTGAGAGGCCAGCCCCTCTGTGACTTGCGGGAGGAAACGGTCTTCACAGCACACGCGAGAGCTGGTACCTGTGATGGTGTCCTTGCTTGCGAGCTCCGTGACCCGGCTTGGAGGGGCCACAGGGCCTCTTGGTATCTGATTTCCTGTGGAATTAGAATGACCGTTTATATCTACATCAGCAGTGAAATTACCGTGCTCGCATCGAGTGAGCATACCGGCTGACTGATGAGGAAGCTCACAGGGGAGCGGGGTTTGGGGGCAGGAAAGGGCAGTCTGGGAATAGGGAAGTGGCCGAGAGCATGCTGAGCTGCAGTGCTGTGCCCAGAGGGGTTTGGAAGAAGGTAGAGAGGAGCCACTCGTCAGGGATGGCTTAGGAGCACAGGGAGCCTGTGGTGGGCTGCGAGCAAAGGGATGAGGGCAGATTTGCACATGGGGAGAGCACCCAGGTGGCCAAAGTCCCTTGAGGTCAGGACCCAAGTCTAGTTCAGGGCCAAGTGCTCAGCCCATCAGGGTCAAGGTGGACGCTCAGTGGGTAGTGAGTGGATGCCACATGCAGCCAGTTCCACACATTCTCACAGAGACCTTATTTGGAGGGATTTAGGTTCTTGAATGAAGGATACAGCACATCTCTCGCTTGGGCTCCTTCCCACAATGCATTGCTCATTGCCAGTGCCTAATGATCTGTCAAAACCATGTTGCAGTAGAAATACAGGGAGGACAAGAAAAGAATGGAAAAGCTGACCGAGTCCTACAAGTAAGGTGATGGGCCACGAGAGTCCTGTGCACTGGGGAGCAGGCGGTTGAACAGATGTGCTCCCCTTTCGAAGAGTGCTTTCTCTGCATGGCTTCACAAGGTCCTCCCTACACCCCTTCCTGGGGGAACTCACGCAAATTATTCCCTTTATTTAAAAATATGTTTTTATTGATTTTTAAAGAGAGAGGAAGGGAGAGGGATAGAGCTAGAAACATCAGTGAGAGATAAACATCATCTTTCAGCTGCCCCCTGCTGGGGATTGAGCCCACAAGCCAGCATGTGCCCCGACTGGGAATTGAACCATGATTTCTTGGTTTCTGGATTAACACTCAAGCACTGAGCCACACCGGCCGCGCATGCAGACTATCTTTGTAAAAAACGGGGGAGGAGACTGGGCCCACTGGAGTGAAGTGGTTTGCCTTTGGTATCAGCTGGAGGATGAAGGACAAAGGAATTTACTGTGGACCCCAAATTGCATTTTTGTTTCCCTCCCATGATGCTGCCTTTCTCTCTCCTTTCTAGCTCAGTGATCCTTCCCTCTCCTAAGCTCCCATGTGGGTCCTATCCTTGGTTCATCCTGACGGAGGCGCTGCCTGTGGCCTTTCATACACTTGTGTGCTTCTTTATGCTCTTGCCCCCACTACATGGATCTTGCTGCCATTGACACTGAGAGGCCTTGGAGGGCCGGGTGTTGAGATTTGCCTGTGTGCCCTGCATGTGACTCACACACCCAGTCACTCTTCTTAGGAAGAAGGAGCTACTTGGCTCCTGAGGGCAGGGACAGTGACTGCTTTGCCCACCACTAGCCCTAGCATAGTGTCCAGCTCCTAACAGGTGGTGAGTGAAGCATGCCCGGGGGTGTAAGGGAGGAGAACGCCGTGGTTTGCCTTCCTGGGCATCACGGAAGGGCTGTGGCATGGCTTTGTCTTCTGACCTCCTGCCTGGTTCAGCCTCCTGGCCTGGTCTTGGCCGTCTGGGAGTTGGGTGTCCTCTAGTTGCACAGGCTGGCCTCATCTCCAAGCAGCGATGGCAGAGTTTAGGCTTTTAATAAGGTAACCGCACTTCCCAAAGTGTTCTAGGTGAGAAATTTTGGAAGCTAGTGTTTGTGGGGGAAGGGCGGATGGGAAAGGAAAGCTGGAGAAGGAGGGTGACAGGGAGAAGGGGAGCCCCAGGAGGTGTCGTGGGCTGGTACGTCATGTTGATTTAGATTTTCTGTGACTGCTCACTCCTCATTTTAATTAGAATGGGTGTGTGTGTGTGTCCCCGTCTGTCCCTGTCTGCACAGCTGTGCTTTCCCAGGGTTCACGTTTATCTGAGCTCAGGGATATAGTTTCAGCGGGCGTGCCTGGCTTCGGGGTAAGCGGTGTGAGCATATGCCTGTGCGGGGTCTGTGGTCAGACGCTGAGCTCTACCAGAAGTGTTCTGCACTTGGTGTTTTGGTGTAACAATTGCCCATTAAATACTGGGCTGCCAGCATATGGTCTTGCCCGCAGCCCTCTTATGGAGTGGAAACTTCAGCTGAGCGGTGAGAATATTTTCCCATCACTTAGCGTCTCAGCACTAACATGTTGGGGAGAATTCTGTAGTTAATGCCGAGTGGCACATTTGCAGATCATTACAGAGACCGTTAGGCCAGCATCGGTCGGTAAAGCTGTAGCTCCTCTTTCCCATGGAGGGTAAGTGGTGGGTTAGGGAGAGGCGGGGCGGCGGGCGGGTTCCGGGGCTCCCTCTGCGGACGCTGTAATTAAAGTGGGAAGTCTGGTGGCGTTGTTATCCCCGCTGCTAAGAATGCAGATGGCTAGCAGCCACATCACCAAGAGTCAGAGTCAGACCTTCTAAAGTCTTTTTTTCTTTTCCTTTTATAACCCGCCCTCTACACTCCAAGCAAAGGTATGGATGCAGAAAAGAATTTTCTCATTAAAAGTAACAGCTTGTTCCCACACTCATTCCTGGTCTTGGAATGAGAAACCTGTTTCCTTAGACTTGAGGAATTGCCTATCTGTCGTGGCTTAATAGAGCTTTTGGACGAGTGTCTGGTAGGTGACTTTATAACCAATCAGTGCTTTATAACCAACTGGGAGGGCTCCAGCTGGCAACTCATATCTCTCCCAGTTTTACTGTTAATGAATTATTATTTAAGCCCCAAACAGGGAACAGCCTGCTCCTATTGTCTTAGGGGAAGGGAGTGCTCGTGGCGCCCATGGCCCAGTTTGGAATCTCCTGGACCAGAGGGAGTTGGGCAGCCAGAGGGGCGCGGTGCTGGAAAGACTGAGGACGGGCATGACCCTGGGTCTCTGTCTGTGGTCATGTGCGCGTTTGGACTCCATGGGGATCGGTGCCGGAAAAGCAAATTGGCTTCCCTCCTCATCACGTTTTCTTGTTTTCCCGCAGGGAGTGGGGCTGGCGAGCAGAAACGGTGGCCTGCACAACATCACCTTCAGATATGACAGTAAGTAACTGGCTTGACCTCTGAAGAGTGGAGCCTTTTGAGTGATCTGAGGCTTACATGGTCGCACTTAATCAAGGCCCCTGCAGGGCCCGGGGTTAAGGAATCTTCTGAAGCCGCTCAGGTTTGTCAGCAGAGCTAAAGCAGCTCAGTCTCAACTGAGCCACTCAGGAATTTGGGACGGCTCAAGGTGCTCCGTGGTGTTTGGAGAAGTTGTGTATGGAGGCCTCCCTGATTGCCTGAGGGTGTGGCCGTGTCCTTAAGAACAAATGCAGCTGTTCTGCAGGGTCCCGCAGGGCACGTGTGAGCAGGGCTGCCGGTGCAGGATGCTGGGAGTGGTAGGGGCTGTGTATGGCACAGATGGCGCTGTCCCCTCAGAGGGGCACTGGTTCCTCGTGCCAGCCGCTGTGGCCTTGAGGAATCCCCCCTGAGGATAGCCAGAAGTGATTTCCAAGAAGAGTGGGAGATTTGCATGTTTTTATGAACAGATTTTAATACTGGCATTTATTTAAAAGTTTTCAGAAACACAGAGTGGGCCAAGCGCATCTGTTCCAGATTGGCGCACGGGCCTTCTGTTGGCTGCCGCCTCTGACTTCGGCCCGGGTTCCAACCCTGATTCCCCACTGAGCAAATCAGGCGATTGGACTTCTCCAAGCATCAGTTTCCTCATTATCAAACAAAGATTAATTAAAAAATATTTCTTCCTTTGTGTAATTTTGTGGGGGGTTTTTTTTGGCATATGAGTATAGTAGATTAATGCATGTAATGCACAGAAGTAAGCAAACCCACCTAAGGTGTTCCTCGGCATTAGCTGAGGCTTAAACAAAGCAACCGCTCACTGGTAGCGGGCCTGCGCTCAGTTATGGACCTCTGTGAATATTAGAAGTTACTTCTTCTGGAGTTGGAACACAAGCACCTTTTTTTGGCCCCTTCTCTCAAGGCTACGTGACTTTCTTTGGCTAAAGTGTTTCCTGAGGGCAAGGTGGGGGGTGCTTTTTCTGACTAAGCATGTATAGCCTATTCTTTGGCTTTTATGCCCACGAAGGTAATTACATACAACTGTGAGCATTGTAGCCTTCTGAGCCATAATTTACAAGTGAAAATGACAAGAAGGAGCTTGACTAGAATTCAGTGACCCCTGCCCTTCGATTCATCTCCGGGGGGAGGGGGAGGGTTATGAGGGGCCATGTAATAAGTGAGGAGTGAAGGTCACATGGGGCCTCTGGAATGATCACGACGAGAGCAGGGCTTCCCAGGGGGCGTATGCAGTTTAACAGCGCTGAGACACAAGCATGCATGTCGAGTGCATGCCTGCAGGGGCCAACCTGGGCCTTTAAGTTAACGGTGTGGGCTTGCAGGTGAAGCAGTCCTGCGCCTATTAGCCGTGCGCGCATGTTCTCGGTGCACGCCGTGATTCTAATGAAGGATTTGCAAGTCCGTGAGACTTCATTCAGCTAAGTGAAGACATGTGTAAGGGATCTTTTCTTTGAGTTAGAAAGTTAATTTCTAGTCTATGTTCTTGGTCCTGGCAGATCTTGTATTACATTCAAAAGTTCAGAATTTTCCGGTCAGCTGCAAACAAATATATGCATCTCTCATTTAATAGGGGGACTTGGGAAAGAGGGTCTGTACCTGTGAAACTTCAAAGTATCTTCTTGTTTTCTTCATGGGACTAGATATTTGACCCATGTGCCAGTGCGTATCTTTTATTTTCTTTAGAATTTTGCATTTAATTAAAACTTAATTCACAACTGGAATTGACTCCTGAGACATCTAAAGTTCAGTTGCATTTTGGCAAAATGTCATTTGGGCATAATTTTTTTTTGTAACCAAAATCCAAAACATTAGAGTTGCTAATAATTGGATCCAGGCTGTGTAAAGTACATTTATGGTTTTCCATTGAGAAATATATTTCTCTCCATAAGAAAGTTCCTGTTATTGTTTAGTTGACTGGTTGCTAGTTCTGTTTTTGAAATAGCTAAAAACCAATTACCAAGTTTTCACCAAAAGTATTAAACTACAAAATCTTATTTTTCTATTCCTTTGCCATTTGATATTATCAAGAAAGAAAATTCCTTGCCATTAAATCATAACCAAATGTCACCAGTCTCCTCACCTCCTTTCACATTGCATTTCTAGTTTCCTTCTTCAGGCTCTGAGGGGGGGAGTGCTTGAGTTGGTTGTAATACATTTTTCTTAATTCTTCGACTTTTTATTTGTATAATTGTATTTGCTGGAAGCAGGAGAGTGCTAATGTTGGCATTAGGGATGAGCAAAGAAAACATTCATGATTTTCTCTTGTTCACCCATCTTTTCCTAAAGCTGTTGAAGTCAAAGGTCTTTCTTTCATTATTGACCTCAATAAGTGAAAATGTTTGAACTTTGCAGGTGTGAGGGGCTCTTGCCGTTTTTTACACTGGGAAGCTGGGCGCAGCCAGGATCTTTGTAGACTGAATAGTTCTGATTCAGAGCTCATTTGATTAATAAGCTCTGTGTTGAGGATGGAACGGCAGGAGTCCTCATGAGCATCCAAGGCTGCTTTCTGTCCTGACGCTGGGCTGGTCAGCAGTGAATCCTGTGCCACCCAGCAGACCTCTCTAGATGCAGTTTCTTCATTTGTGTAATGAGGATACTGCACCAGATGTTTAACCTTCTCCCCTGCTGTAAAATTCCCTCCTGCACCCAGAGAACACAGGTTGAATGCTTTGAGAGTAAATGTGCATCAGAAGTAGAATTCCGTTTTATCGATGATGAGCATCTTTTCAGAAGAAGTAACATTGAAATGTAGGAGGGCTGTTGTTGAAGCAGATGAGAGAACACTTGATGTGGTCAGGCAAGAAGGCAGGACACAAAGCAGTGCGGAGGGTGGAGCTGGAAAGTGGAGCTCTGTGTGTTAGTGAGCGTGTTGTACTTTAATAAGAAAATCTTAAAAGGAGGAAGACCACGTGCACGTTCAGAGCTTAGGAGGCTGTGCCCATTAGAGGTTAGCAGGTAACGTCCGTGTGGTGGGAGGTTCTGGGTGACGTTCATGTCTTTCTGATACTGTCTCTTAATCTTTAAACATCCAGTGAACATTATCAGTCCTGAATATGGCAATTGTGCGGTCCGGTTTTGTGGGGTGGTGAGAGGGGGGAGTACAGCAGACTTAGCAAGCTTCTTAGAAAACACTCGTGGAAGCTTCTCAGAGGAAAACAGCCTGACCTCGGGAGGGTAGTGCTTGTTGATGGGATTGAAGATGGCACAGATCCTCAAGATGGCTTTCAAGCTTAATCATCGAGAAGGAAACAGAGACGAAGCAGCATAAGCATATGACTTGGCTGGTGATGCCAGGATTGGCTGGTGATGCCAGGATTGGCTGGTGATGCCAGGATTGGCTGGTGGCTCTCCCTGAATGAGTGGCCAGAAGGTCCTGTTCTCAGAAATCCCGGCCCGCCATCTGGCTGGAAGCTGCTGGCAGCTTTCAGGATCTCGCGGACTCTGAAGGTGTATTTAGCAAAGCCAGGTGGCATAGCTGCTCCCGCGGTCCTGGCTGCACTCACAGGTGGCATGAACGATGGCCTCAGACAAAATCCAAGGGTCGGGCTTTTTGTTTTTCAGCAGCGTGGACTCTGGACCTGGTGGGTGCTGTGGGTGCCTTTGATGATGTGTGGGAACAAAAGTTTCACCTTTGTCTATGCTAGTTAACATGGGAAGGTGCTTTGCCTGTCACTAAGTCAGTCAGTACCTTTTGCAGCTTTTTCACTCTCCCATAGATTCACATCCTCATTTTATTTCCTTTCCCCCCAGATACCTTGCCCTCAAGGTTTCTTCTGAAAACAAGCAAACCCAGATTATTCAACCATCGTTTTGTTTCAAATCACTCTCTAATGCTGAAAGCTGATTGAATGAATGTAAATGATTATTGATTTGGGTAAAATTTCATAATGGTAAAAACGTTGATGCCACATACACACACAAACTCTAGCCCATAAAGGATACTTCTAACCATTGTCCTTGGATTTAAAGGGGTCGGATGGGGTTGGGGGTGATGCTATAAATAAATCCCATGGCAGCATCTTAAATTTTTCTGAAGAGTCAACCTTTGACCTCGCATTTGGGCTTCTGAGGCACGCAGAGTGGGATTCGGCCACCTGCAGACATGCTTTGCGTAATGTGAGAAGATGAACTTGGAAATAAAAACTAAAAACTTTTAAACATGACTGCTCTTACTCTCCCAACTCTCTCTAGACTGTACCACATACTTGAATCCGGTGGGGAAGCACGTGATTGCCGACGCCCAGAACATCACCATCAGCCAGTACGCCTGCCACGACCAAGTGGCAGTCACCATTCTTTGGTCCCCAGGGGCCCTTGGTAAGTGGTCAAAATGGAGTCCACCAAGATGGCCTGGGTGGGTGGTGCCCAGTGCAAGGGGCCTAGACCCCCTCCAGGGGCCAGACAGGTCTTGACACGAGAGTAGCTCTGGTTGTCTTGGGCACAGGCACACCTCCCACGTTTATGCTGGGCATGGTCAGGGCTCGATGCTGTGCCCTGCGCTCCTCTTTGGTCCCTTGGCTGTGAATGAGAGAAGTGGGTTTGAAACATGCTAGTGTGTGAATGATAACCGGCGCAGGCCTTGCTTGGCCTCTGTCTCAGCCGCAGTGGGAGGGTTGGTGGCCCATCCAAGGACACGAAGGCCTTGGCATCCAGCATTAATGGTCCCGAGCCTCGCAGATGTGTGCAGACCTGGCTTTGGCACATTTTGTGAGTTTTCAGGAAAATCCCAGTTTTCATGAGAAACCATGAAACCAACAATTTTTAAATGTTGGCAACGAATTGAATTTTTTATTTAAACCTTGTGGGCCGGAGAAACCAAATTGAAGGAAAGGAAGAGGAAAAGCAAACCCACGATATTTGACCAGATTCAGGTTATGGCTATGCTACTTGTTTTCTTTCATGAATTGATGGTACACAGGGGAGGATGGGGCTTGGAAGGTTCCATTTCTTGAATTGGGCCTGGGTCTGAACCCAGAATCACAAGAAGCCTTCAGCCCTCATTGAGCTCCAGCTTCCCCATCTGTGAAGGGCAGGTGACTGCCCCTTGGTTTTTTAGAGAGAGTTCTTAAGAAACTGTGGCTATTGTTACCATCATCAGAACCTGGTCCTTTGACATTGTTATCCAATCTTAGTATTTTTATTTTTTTTTAATCTGGCCAAGGGAAAAATAAAATAAAGTCTGAATTTTAAAATCTGAATGGGATAAATCTCAGAAGAACCAGATTGCAGGAGAGGTGAGTACAGGGAGAGGGAGGATGAGTCAGATAGGTGGGCCTGACTCACTTTACCGTGTCATTACTGCTGGATCTGAACCCGGGTTTCCAAAAATAACATCATCTAACTTTTAAAGATACAAACATTCTCGTGGACAAAAGGGAAGTGGTCGCTCCATGTAAGGCTGAGTGGCTAAGGGGTTGGCCTGATGAATTTAAGCTCTGTCTTCAAGATGAAAGGAAGAGATGGGAGCTGGTGGCTCAGTGTGGCAGAAGGTTGTATTGTTTCTGTGAGGTTCTGTCAAGGAAGCTCTTTGAGAGCCAGAAAAACATACGGAGTAAGAGTATTCTGGTTTTGAGTCCTACCTCTGCCATTTAATTTCTTGTGTGATTCTGGGCAAGTCATTGGTGTCTCTATACCTCAGTTTTTTCATCAATAAAATGGGGATAATAATACCTTTTATCTATGGTTGTCAGGAGGATTTAATGACTTAAGTGATGGGAAGCGGTAAATAAGTTCCTGTAAGGGAAGCTGTCCTATGAAATTGCTAAATATTATAGCTACAATCCAATATAATAAAAGGGTAATATGCAAATTAACCAAATGGCAGAACAATCAGTCGCTATAGAGGGAGCATCACTCAGCCAGAAGACCTGAGCCAGGCCCACAGCTGCAGTGGTGGGAGCCTCTCCCTCCTCCACGGCAGCGCTAAGGATGTCTGACCATGGGGAGCGGGCCTAAGCCATCAGTTGGACATTCCCGGAGGGGTTCCGGACTGCAGGGCTGAAGGACCTTCCCAGTGCACGAATCTCATGTGTACTGGGCCTCTGGTATAATGTAACTGCTAATAGAATTGTGATAAAGATGTTATTGTGATTTAAGATTTACATTTGCTATCTCTTCCCTCCACTCCCAGACTTGGCAGGTCTTTTAAAAATAAGGACTAGAGCCCTGGCCAGTGTGGCTCAGTTGGTTAGGCATCGGCCTGTGCACCAAAGGGTTGTGGGTTCAATTCCCAGTCGAGGCACATACCAAGGTTGCAGGTTCGATCCCTGGTTGGGGCACGTATGGGAGGTAGTCAGTTGATGTTTCTCTCTTACATAGATCTTTCTCCCTCTTTCTCTCTCTACCTCTTCCCCTGTCTCTGAAGTCAGTTAAATAATAATGACTAGAACCACCCTGTACGTTAATGTAATTAGTTACATTAATTTTTATGTAATTGTCACATGTATGCTCTTTAATCATATTCATTACCTGGCTTTTGTGAAAGTAGTAGTTCTAGAGGGCATTGCATGAATTAAATCTCAATATAAATTATAAGAATTTGTTAAAAAAAAATTTGGGGAGGCCCGGCTGGCATGGCTCAGTGGTTGAGTGTCAACCTATGAACCTGGAAGTCAAGGTTTGGTTCCCAGTCAGGGCACATGCCTGGCTTGTGGGCTGGATCCCCAGTTGGGGGTGGGGCGAGCAGGAGGCAGCCAATCAATGATTCTCTCATCGTTGATATTTCTATCTCTTTTCCCCCTTCCTCTCTGAAATCAATGAAAATAAAAGTAAAAAAAAATTCTGGGGAGGGAGAATTGCAAATGTCGAGTTCTGTGAGATTGACTGAATAGTTGCCAGATCTTGTCAGTATGTTTGGATTTCGGGCTGTCGGTCAGCTGGGTGTCACCCCCGCAGGAAGCTTTGTACTTGAAATACAACAGGCGCTACCTGCACACACTATGTGCAGACTCCCTGAAACAGGAAGCTCAGGTGAGTTGCTCCTTGGCCCGGCCGAGCATAAAATACGCACCTTTAATCACATAGTTAGAGGATTGGAGAACCTATTCGAAAGAGAAAAAGATTTCCCTGGCCTTTCCCATCCGTCATTTTCCCACCTGGTTAATTGCATCCTGTGTAATTACTTTGGCCCTGGGAGGGGAAGGGTTGAAAACGTCTCCTTGTCTAGTGTGCAGAAAGAATGCGAAACCGATACCGTGCCAATTGAGGCCGGCCGGGGGCACCTCCAGCTGCAGTTGGACTCCTCCAGTCTCCATGGGATACAGAGCCCGGTGCTGGCTCTTGTGGACATCAGAGCTTAATCCTTTTGAAAGCATCTAGTCCAACGTGTAGCGGGGGAAGCTCAGGTGGCGGGAGGCTGGGCCCGAGCCTTTCAGCAGCGCTGTGGGTGTCTGGGGCCTCTGTGCTGTATGGAGAGCACACACTGGGCAGCTCTTGGGTGTCTGCCTTTCAGGCAAGATTAGAGCAAGAAGCGCTTTGTAAATCACGCTGGCATTCTCGCAACCTATTTAATCTCAAGCCTAGGAACCCCTTGGGTGCAGACACACACTTTGTTGGGAATTTTGTGTGTTGCTCATTGAAACATGCCAGCAAATACAGGACTACAGTTTAAAGTGGAAACAGTTTGGGGAGAGTCCCTAGTCAGCCCGGTGATTTATCAGTTGAATACACGCCGGCTAATGATCTAGAAATTACGTATTCCACTGCAGACGTTCTATGACCATTGTGATTTGAGTCTAAGTATTTGAATCCTACAGTTAGAGAGGCATTGGGCAGTTGTGAATTGGCTGGCTGGATTAGAGGTTAATGAATAGTTGCGGTGTGGCAGAGAAAATCACCTGGCCTTACCGGACAGATGCAGAGGATGTGTTTTTCCTTCCTGTCACTCAGATGTGCTGGCCAGAGTAAGAATGCCTTTCACTGCTCTGTAGGCGGAGTGGACAGTAATCTTGGAAGGAGGAAAGTGTGTTCAAAAGTTAAGTAGGTCCTCCTTTCATAGAAGCATTCTGCTTTGCTCAGGCATCGAATTCCTAAAAGGATTTCGGGTAATCCTGGAGGAGCTGAAGTCAGAGGGAAGACAGTGCCAGCAACTGATTCTCAAGGACCCGAAGCAGCTCAACAGTAGCTTCAAAAGAACTGTGAGTCGCACGCGGGAATGTGCTCCTGAAGACCATTGTTCTGGGGGTCTGAATGGGCTATTCAGAGTCTGGGAAACCGGAGAAGGAGGGGCTGTGCGGGCCGCCCCACCTGCCCAGGTGGGCGAGAATGGCGGGCAACACTGCCAGCCGGCTGCACACTCCCGGAGCGGCCTCCAGCACCTCTGCTGGTAAACATGTCTCTCGGGTTACGCGCCGGACAGCCGTCCTGGAGGTGGCTTTGTGCTCCCCGGAGTGTATGTGGGCTCCTCCCCACCGTCTTCGACGTTCAGAGTTAAAAGCTCTGGCTTCCTTGTCAAAGGACAGACGGCATTGTTGATCTTTGTTTTTAGTGAGGGATGCAAACCTAAACTGGATCCAGAAAATAGCCCTGACTCCCTCCGTCCCTGGGCCCCTCCCCAGCTCTGGAGCTCTGTCCGATGATGAGCAGGAGGACCGAGCTCTCTTAGGTAGGTGGAGGGTAGGTCATTTCTCCGTGACGTCACGTGTGTTTTTGTTCCTTTTTAGGGAATGGAATCTCAGCCTTTCCTGAATATGAAGTTTGAGACGGATTACTTTGTGAAGATTGTCCCTTTTCCTTCCGTTAAAAATGAAAGCAATTATCACCCTTTCTTTTTCAGAACCCGAGGTAAGTTTGGTCTTTCTGCGTGGTTCCCATGGTGACACTTCTGCTTTTAATTTTCAACAGATATGTGTTTAAGAACCCACAAAATACTGGTCTGAAACCAACATGGTGCAGAGAAAACGCATCCAGAAAAGCAACGTTTAGAATTAAGATTTGGCCCAGGATGCTCTTAGTCATGTATTAAAACCATTTGATTTAAAAAAATAGGAATAAGCCCAGCTGGCATTGCTCAGTGGTTGAGCCTTGACCTATGAACCAGGAGGTCAGGGTTCAGTTTCTGGTCAGGGCACAGGCCAGGATTGTGGGCTCAATCCTGGTCAGGGCATGCAGGAGGCAGCCGATCAATGATTCTCTCCATCATTGATGTTTCTATCTCTTTTTCCCTTTCCCTTCCTCTCTGAAATAAATTAAAAATATATTTAAAAAAATAGGAATAAGAAGTATAAGTTGGTTTTGAGGTAAAGCATGAAATTGTTTCATCTTTTGTCATCAGGAGGGTGGCCTCGGTGAGTGATAGTCTGTCGTTTCCTTAGATTAAGGAAATTAAGCAATGTTTTCGAGATCACCTCTTCTTGGAAATTTATTTATTCTTTCTACTTATTTATTTAGCATCTGTGTGCTAGGCCCTGTTCTAAATGCTTTCCAAATATTAACCCAGTTTACGCTGTGACGACCTTACAAAGAATTTAATCTTACCATCTCAGTCATTAGATATGGCTCAAACACAGAGGTCAAAGGGCTTTCTGGAGCTGGAGCCCCAGAAGTCTGGCTTTAGATCCACGCTGTCCAGCCCTAACCATGTTGGTTCCCTTTGCTGCCTGGCCTCCTCTTCCATCTGCTCTGCATACAGTGTGTGTTTCATCTTCCTGAACCGCTGTGTTTGGTGCCCATGCACCCTGAGGGCTGGAGCAGTTCTCTTTTGCCTTCCTGTCAGTCATTCTGTCTGGCATTGCAGGGTCAGATGATCCGACATGCCCTCCTATGTGACCTGATTGCCGTCTTCCTCCTCCGTGGTGCTTTTACTCTCAACTCCAGTCTTCGTCAGTGTTCCCTTTGTGGAACTCTTGCTATGGCTGTTTTCTTCTAGTCTTTCTTTTATTTTTGTTTTCTATGCAGCAAAGTTATTTTATAATAATTGCTCTCCTTTTCCTTTTTAAAAACATTTTTTTTATTGATTTCACAGAAGAAGGGAGAGTGAGAGAGAGAAAGATCAAAGAAAAGAGAATCATTGCTGGGGGTCAAGCCGTAACCCGGACATGTGCCCTGGCTAGGAATCAAACCATCAAACTCTTGATTCATAGGTTGACACTTGACCACTGAGCCACACCCGCCAGGCTCATTTTCTTAATTAAATAAGATTCCATTGGGAAAAGATTGTGTTCATGAAAAACTTGCCTAAACCAAACCTAGCATAATTTTTCAAGTATGTTTTTAAAAATATATATATTTTTATTGATTTCAGAGAGAGGAGGGGAGAGGGAGAAAGATTGAAACATCTATGATGAGACAATCATTGATCAGCTGCCTTCTGCATGCCCCACATTGAGGATTGAGCCCATAACCTGGGCATGTGCCCTGACTGGGAATCGAACTGTGACCTCCTGTTTTATAGGTTGACGCTCAACCACTGAGCCATGCTGGCCGGGCAAGTATGATTTTTATTGATTTTAGAGAGGAAGGGAGAGAGATAGAAACATTGATGAGAGAAAAACATTGGCTAGCTGCCTCCTCACACACCCCCACTGGGGATTGAGCCTGCAACCTGGGCATGTGCCCTGATCAGAAATCGAACTGGTAACCTGGTGCATGAGTTGATGCTCAACCACTGAGCCACACCAGCTGGGCAAACTTGGCATAATTTAAGATTAATTGTTCCCATTGGAATTAGTCAGTGTGTCTACTTGGGTCTGAGGTGGAGACAGGAGATGTGTTTATCACAATTTCAGTACAGTGACCTCGAGGCTGCCTTTGGTTTTCTTGGAATTGTATGGACCTTTTCCAGAGGGTTCTCCCTGGGTTAGCAACATGGTATATTGAACTAGCTATTTGGCCTCTCCCACTGTGTTTTTATTGCATTGAAATCATTTCAAAGTATTGGCTTTGATGCCTGGTTTTCAGCATGGATGCTGCTACTCCTTAGTAAATGCCTGATGTCACTTTTAGACTCAATCAAAAGGATTTAAATCAGAATGCTAGTGAAGGTTAAAATAGCCCGAGACCGTTAATAGGCTCCCTTCGATCTCCGGTGCCCAAACACCTCCACAGAAGGCCAGGGCCAGCATCATTTCTGCTTACAGCGAGAGCAGGCTCCACGTGGCAGTAGCATGCACACTCCTGCTGCCCTTGGCTGCTGGCCTTGAAGCTACGTAACGCTTGGCAAGCTTTTAAAATCTGGGTGACTGTACTGTTTTTATTTCTTTGGCATAAAGTGAATTGCATTGATATTTCTGTATTGTACACTGTACGTTTTCATAAGACACAGCTGAACTGCACTGAAAATCAGTGTTGAATGGATGTGTTTAGTGCTCGCCCAGCAGCACCCCGTGGCACCTATTTATATTTATTGAATTGTTGGGCGAGAAGAATGTCAAACTGTCCTAAAACCAAAAATATGTGTCTCTGTTAACAGCCTGTGACCTGTTGTTACAGCCGGACAACCTGGCCTGCAAACCCTGTAAGTGTAGCTGTTCTTGTCTCAACGTGTTGCCACCCCCTGGGGGTGTCGGGTGGCCTTGGGGTGCTCACTTGGGTCCTTTCTCCTTCCAGTCTGGAAGCCTCGGAACCTGAATATCACCCAGTACGGTTCAGATATGCAGGTGTCCTTCAACCACGCGCCACACACCTTTGGCTTCCGTTTCTTCTACCTTCATTACAAACTGAAGCACGAGGGACCCTTCAAGCGCAAGACCTGTAAACAGGTGAGCCGCTAGGTGTACCTAAAGAAACACTTGTGACCCCTGAGCCCCTGGAATTGGGATGGTTCAGCATCAGCATTAGGTGTTGTCTCAGCGGTTGGTAGATATTCCTGCATATCGTCACTGGGTATGTCACAGACCATTTTGCCATCATCCCTCACTCCCCAGTTACCTGCACCCCAGCTATCCGATGGTGATGGAGCCTGGTAAGGATTTTACCAAGGAACCAAAGTAATGAAGCGTTTCTAGTTTGTTCTCTTGTATTTAAAACATTAATCGGGTGCTTACTGTGTGGCAGTCACCAAGCTTTATGCTTACAGAAGCTGTACTGCTCTGTGAAACAGAGGCTGCTGTCGTTCCCACTGCACAGATGGGGAACCTGAGGCGCAGGGAGGTCATCTGGCTTGCTCAAGGTCACACAGCTATAAGCGGAAAAAGTACATGTAGGAGTCACGTCACTAGCATTTCAGTGGCTGTTGATTTCACACATAGGCCAAGGCTAAGTAGAAACTCAGTAACCAAGATCTTACCCAGGAGGCGGTCAGAGGGAGTTGGGGGGAAGGAAACGTGTCATGGAAGTTCACAGGACTGCGGGGTCGCCCCTGAAGCCCCGAGAGGTCGTTAGTGGCATTGGAAGACCCCAGTGTCTTCCTGGGCATGCTCCTGTGTGTGTTCGGTTTTGCTTTCCTGCTGGCTATCACCTCCTTTGACCTTCTGCTCAAGTTAAAATTATGGCAAATAAACACAAACACAGGTGGGTAATTTCTTTTCCCACCCTTTTTTTTTTTTTAAATCTTTATTGTTCAGATTATTACATTCCCACCCTTTTATTAAGTAAACTAGGGGCCCGGTGCACAAAAATATGTGCACTTGGGGGGGGAGGGGTCCCTCAGCCTGGCCTGTGTCCTCTCGCAGTCTGGGACCCCTTGGGGGATGTCCATCTGCTGGTGTGCCTGGCCAGCTTGAGTGAGGGGCTGATGGCTGTTTGCAGGCTGGCCAAGCCCCCCAGTGGGGACCCTCACCCCAAGGGGGTGTGGCCAGCCTGGGTGAGGGGCTAAGGGCCGTTTTCAGGCTGCCCACAGTCCCTTCAGGGTTCAGGTCCCTACTGGGGTGCCTGGCCAACCTGGGTGAGGGACTGAGGGCCATTTTCAGGCTGCCCACAGCTCCCATTGACTCAAGGTCCCAGTGAGCCTGGCTGGAATCAGGTTTCTCAGGTTTATCTTCTATAATGGAAACTTTGTTGCCTTGAGCAGAGGCCTAGTCAGGCAACAAAGCCTCCTGTTTGCTTCAGCTCTGTGGCTTCTATAATTGAAACATTGTTGCCTTGAGCAGAGGCCTGCCCGGCCTAGGCAGGCAGTTTCAACTCCATTGCTGATGCAGCGGAAGCCTCCTGTTTGCTCTAGCTCCATGGTTGCCGGCTGTCATCTTGGCTGGGTTGATTTTCATGCAGCCACTCTGATTGACTGGAGGGCCTGGCTTAGGTGTTGGTTAATTTCCATATTACTCTTTTATTAGATTAGTTTCTTTGTTTTCAAATAAAATGTTCCTGCTGAGGGCACCACCAGCTTAGTGTACAAGGGGTCCCAGGGTCTTCAAGGCTTTTTGTCAAAGTGAAGTTCAGACAATGTGGCAGATAAGCAGAGTTGCTTTCTGATCCAATTGATGGCTCCTGAAAAAAATAAAAAGTTTATCTGAGATCTTCAGTTCTGGGGGAAGAGAGAGGTCCTGACGACCTTTATCCAAGAAGCAAGTTTTAAAAGTATTGTTATTTCTTTATAGGAACAAAATACAGAGACAACCAGCTGCCTCCTTCAAAACGTATCTCCGGGTGATTATATAATTGAGGTATGTATAACTCAGGAAAGCCCTATTATTAATTCTACAGCATGAGTCCAGTTCATTTAAAATCCCAACTGCTTGCAACACTAAATTTCAAGCCATTGAAGGTGTATGGTTATATTTTTAACATGCTTTTAAAGAAGTTTAAATGAAATTGATCTTTGATTTTTTTCATTAAATATTTTGAAATATTTTAATGTGACCATATAGTTCCCATAACCATGACTTAAAACTTCTATATTCCTTCTTCCTTACAAAGGTATATTTTTAAAATTTTAGCTTCTAAAATGTCTTGTTTTAGTAATAAAACAGCAAAGCAAAAGCTATGTCCATTACATCTGCCTGTACGTTTCTAGGTTTCTGCTGACATTGTTCTGTATAAATTTACACGAGTTCTAAGTTCCGCTTAAAAGAGCATGTAAATGATAGAATTTTTTCTTTCCCTTTTGTAATTTCTTTTCCAGTATCAAACATACTACAAAAACAGGAGTAAAAAAAAAAAATAGAGAAATTAAAAATTGTCCATAGCCTTCCTATTCAGAGACAACCGACATGTCTTAACATTTTGGTAGAAACACTTAGTTCTTGCATTACTCTGTAGCAATATGTGGTTTTGAGCAGACACACCCTCTGAAAGCATTCTGTAAGATCAGTGGTAAGATGCCGTTTCAGTTGAAAATTTTAGAACGTGGAAATCACTAGCTGGTTTCATCAATGAACAAACAACCTTTTCATTCATGATGGAGTCACGACTTTTGACTTGGTAGAGCAGAGATGTGTCTGACCGTTAGTGTCTACCTCGGCTGGTAAAGGATCACAGGCGGCAGCCCTTCCCTCACCCCATTCTTCCTCCTACCCCACACTGCCCACAGATGACAAAAGCATGAAATCTGTTGTGATGCTATCACTTAAAATAATAATACAGCATCCTCTGTTTTGCAGCTGGTGGATGACACTAATACAACGAGAAAAGTGGTGCATTATGCTTTAAAGCCAGGTAAGACTTCTTTGTTGGAAAGTTGGCTCTGGACTATAACACCAAGGTGTCTATACCTAATAGTTCACAAAAACAAAACACAACAAAAACTTGAGCTCCTCTCTCTGAAGGGCTGTCCATCACATCTGACTTCCCTCCACTCTAATGTGGATGCCTGGAAGATCAAAGGCAGTGTGGTGTGTGTCTCCTGGAACTAAATAAATAGTCCATTGTCCTCGGAAGAAAAGCGGTGGTGGGAGGTTTCCTTAGGCAAAATTCTCACTCACAGGTATTTCCAGTTAACAGACTAACTGTTGAATTGTTTCTTCAAAATGAATCCTTTTTAAAATTACCAATACTAGAGAAGGTGGTCAAGGGATCCGAGAACCTGTTATGTGGCTTATCCTGAAAAAGAAAACACGGTATCTCTTTGAAGCTGTTATGCTGCTTGAGTTTAAAAGCCTTCCCTTTGGAATTTCCCAGTGCATTCCCCGTGGGCTGGGCCCATCAGAGCTGTTGCCATTACTGTGCCGCTGGTGGTCATATCGGCATTCGCAACACTCTTCACTGTGATGTGCCGCAAGAAGCAACAAGGTATGTGGGTGGTGTGCCCCCACCGAGGGGGGGCATCTGGGAGGCCGTTTGCTCCTGGACTCCGTGTGGAAGTGTCGCCGCTTGTTTCTTGAAGATAACATTAGGTCCCCAGTCAAAGCGTTGCTCATAGCTATCAATCTTATCTTCTTTTCCAATTTAGAAAATATATATTCACATTTAGATGAAGAGAGTTCCGAGTCCTCCACCTACACCACGGCACTCCCCAGAGAGAGGCTGCGGCCGCGGCCCAAGGTCTTCCTCTGCTATTCCAGTAAAGACGGCCAGAATCACATGAACGTTGTCCAGTGTTTCGCCTACTTCCTCCAAGACTTCTGTGGCTGCGAGGTAAGGAGTCTCAAGTCTCTCACCTTTGCGGGGGCACATGCTCTCCTGGCCACTTTGTCCCTGCCTCCGGGCCTCCTTAGGTGGTACCTGCCCTCCAGCAGTGCCTGGCTTCCAAGTTGGGGTGAGCCTTGCACTCTTCCAGTCTCTTCTACTCATCACTAGCACTAAATGTGTTCTAATGCTCAGTTCTATCCCCTACACACTCCTGCGCTCAGAAGCTTTGAGTGGCACCCACCTGGCAGGAAGTTGTATGGGGACAAATGGCAGCTGCCCTGGGAGCAGGTAGTGGGGGTGGGGAGAGGCGGTCACTCAACAGAGCAGTGGGAGGTCAAAGAAATCAGGGCAAGAAAAGTAGCAGGTTTGGCAATTTGGGGGAGCTTTGCTAAGAAGGGAAAATAATAATGCATCAAGGGCCCAAATGGTCTGCTCTGGTTTCTTACCTGTTCTTTTGAGTTAAGATATTCATATGTAGCTATTCTTTAATGATACAGTGTTAATCATAGAGTGAAGTTTGAAGCTCTCATGGACATGTGTTTTACAAATGCAAGAATTGTACGATTATTATGTAGTTTTTGTGACTGCTGATGGGTTTCTCAGAATCTCTCCATGTGGTGAGGCTGCCCCCTAGTGTCAAAAAACGTATTTACAAGGCTGGCCTGGTTTCCCAATGCAGGAAGGGGGAGAGGTTGGCAGATTAGCACATGTGCTGAAAAGCAACAGCAAACCAGCTGGTACCACACAGTCTTCAGATGCAGACAAACCCCAGTTTTGTGTAGTACTGTAGAAAATTTGGAAACGAGAAAAATGTGGCAAAAATGGCCTGTAATCTCAACTTGGAGAAATGAGGAATGGTGGTTAATATTTGGTGTATTTTCTTCCAGTCCTTTTCTGCATAGATGAAGTCATACACACAGTTTTGCATTTTGAATAGGTTGGAATTATTTGTTTCAGTTTAATAACTTTTTACACAATTAGCAGCATTATGTAAACTGCAATTTTAAACAGCCATGTGATCCATGTTATTGCAAATTGTTAAACATCTCAGCACTTCAATATTGCCTCATTTCCAATGATTTTTCAAAGCAGATGCCTGGAAGTGGAATTGCTGGATCAAACATAGGAACATTTTAAAAAATTCTTGGTATGTAATCCGTTAGACTTTAGAATTTATAACTTTGGAAGAACTAGGGCATGTGTAAGACAGTTCAGGATTATTTTCACCAAGTGGATAGATAGGTGTTGAAGGTTTCTTCCCTTTGGTAGCACCGCAGAGCAGAAGGCAAAGGCATTTCAGATCCCCTTTCCTCTCAACAGACTGGCTGTTGTGTTTGGGCATAACCATCGGGAATTAGTTTCTGAGCTATAGAAAGGAAGAGAGCCCTTAGCTGGTTTGGCTCAGTGGACAGAGCACTGACCTGCTGACTGAAGGGTCCTGGGTTCAGTTCCGGTCAAGGGCATGTACCTTGGTTGTAGGCTCGATCTCCAGTCCTGGTTGGGGCACATATGGGAGGCAACCAATTGATATGTCTCTCTTACATTGATGTTTCCCTCTCTGTCTCTTCCTGTCCCTTTCATCCTTCCTTTTCTAAAAAATAATGGAAAAATATCCTTGGGTGAGGATTAACAAGAAATGAAAAAATAAAACAAAAAAAGTAAGAGAAAAAGGTACACTTGCCAAGAGATGATTTCAGTAGAATCAGATGAAAATGGTCCGAGAAGGTGAAGACCTCTGAGGGGGCCTGGTTTTCATCTCCCACCCTCAGTCTCCCTACCAGACCCACTTTGGGGTTAAAGGCCTTGCATGGGTGTGACCATGTAGACCACTGTGAAGTCATGGTGCAAAGTGCCGGTCACTCATGAATTAACCAGAATGGCCACGTTACTGCAGTTCACCCTCCTCTGCAGCCACTGAACAACTGGTAAATAGCATGGCTTTGAGATGGCTGGGGAGGTCCTCTTTGTCAGTCATACTCTGTGGACATGAGTCATCCAACATTGTGGGTGACTGTGGCATCCAGATGAGCCCCATTTCTCAACTCACTTCGGGGGTCCCTCACCCACGTCCCTCCATCACCTTCCAGCTTTCTCGCTGGGACCTGCCCCCACGTAGGCAGCCTCACTCATCAGGTAGACCAACCCAGGGCCTACGTTTCCAATGCTCTGCACCACACTTGGTCACTCCCTCCAGGGCCTCACAGGTGATGTGTGACTGAGGCAGGTTGCTAGAAGCTCTGTGCTTGTCTTTTCAGTGTAGGACAGGAGTGGTAATGACCCCACGTTATGCTAAACCGAGGGCATTATGCAGACCGTCTGCCGTGTGACCGTCACCCTCGGGGCCAGGTCACCTTAGAGCTGCTGATAATGATTGAGAGATCATGTGCTCTTTTTCCCTTTTTTTTTTAAAAAAAAGATATATTTTTACTGATTTCAGAGAGAAAGGGAGAGGGGGAGAGAGAGAGAAACATCACTGATGAGAGAGAATCACTGATCGACTGCCTCCTGCCCACCCCCCAACTGGGGAACAAGTCCGCAACCCCGGCATGTGCCCTTGACTGGCATAGAACCCGGGACCCTTCAGTCCGCAGGCCATGCTCTATCCACGGAGCTAAACCAGCCAGGGCTGATGTGCCCTTTTGTAGCAATCCTTGCGCACACTCCAGGCTGTGAGTGAGTGCGGGTCCTGTTTACCTAGGTGGCTCTGGACCTGTGGGAAGACTTCAGCCTCTGCCGAGAAGGGCAGAGAGAGTGGGTCATCCAGAAGATCCACGAGTCCCAGTTCGTCATCGTGGTCTGCTCCAAAGGCATGAAGTACTTCGTGGACAAGAAGAACTACAAGCACAAGGGAGGCGGCCGCGGCTCGGGGAAGGGGGAGCTCTTCCTGGTGGCCGTGGCCGCCATCGCCGAAAAGCTCCGCCAGGCCAAGCAGAGCTCCTCGGCGGCGCTCAGCAAGTTCATTGCCGTCTACTTCGACTATTCCTGCGAGGGGGACGTTCCTGGCGTCCTGGACCTGAGCACCAAGTACAAGCTCATGGACCACCTGCCCCAGCTCTGCTCCCACCTGCACTCGCGAGACCACGGCCTCCCGCGGGACCACAGAGTCCCGCGAGACCACGGCCTCCCGGAGCCCGGACACGTCAGCAGGAGGAACTACTTCCGGAGCAAGGCGGGCCGCTCCCTGTACGTGGCCATCTGCAACATGCACCAGTTCATCGACGAGGAGCCCGACTGGTTTGAGAAGCAGTTTGTGCCCTCGCGGCCGCCTCCGCTCCGCTGCCAGGAGCCCGTCCTGGAGAAGTTCGACTCGGGCCTGGTGCTGAATGACGTCATGTGCAAACTGGGGCCCGAAAGTGACCTCAAAGCTGAGGGACCGGCCCCCGGGGCACCAGAGGGGCAGCAGCCAGGCCCTGACGAGGCCGCGGAGGCCGCGGGCGCCCCGGTCCTGCAGCCCCTGCTGCGCGCCGGGAAGGCCGCGGGCGCCTCGGGCATGCCGCGGGACTCGGGCATCTACGACTCCTCCGTGCCCTCCTCCGAGCTGTCGCTGCCCTTCATGGAAGGGCTCTCGGCGGACCAAACGGAAACGTCCTCGCTGACCGAGAGCGTGTCGTCGTCCTCAGGCCTGGGTAAGGCGGGGCCCCAAGGGCGCGTGGGTCCGCTCCCACGCAGGCCCAGCGTTTGCTCCTAATTCCGAAATGCATGAAAGTGTTTTCCTAGTTTGGGTGCAGACCTGAGTGGCAGTGAAACCTGATGGGAAGTAACACAGCCGCATTGATAGTTCCAGTTGATCCCAGGTAATGGGAATGTTCTTAGGTGGGAGCTGATGCCACCTTACGGTGAACTGCCCAGCCCCGTGTCATGTAATGTACACACGTGCACTGTGCCACCTTCCTAAACTCCCGAAACGCATTGGTCCCAGCAGTGTTGGAGGCGCGTCCCTGGGCCTTGCGCGGCTCACTGTCCCCCTGTCTTTACAGCCACATTTGTTGAACCTGGGTTCAGGATTCTCCCCACAGCCCGGCACGGGCTGCCAGCAGAGCCCTGTGGGAGGCCCCATCGCCCCAGGGAGCCCCTGCAGGAGGCCCCGTCATCCTCACTGTGCCTGTGACCAGCTGGAGTCATGCATGCAAACCCCGGACTCTCAACAAGGGAACGGGGACCTCTTAGCAGCTTGAGCTGGTTGGCGTGCCTGCCTCACTTGCCTAAAGCCTGTAGTCCAAACCCAGGTCCTGCCGTGTTCGGGTCTGAGCGCCCAGCCTAGTGAGGTGTAACCACCTGTGTCTCCGCTCTCTCTTCTTTCCTTAGGTGAGGAGGACCCTCCTGCCCTTCCGTCCAAGCTCCTCGCCTCGGGGGTGTACAAAGCAGAACCTGGTTGCTGCAGCTACACTGGTGAACTCCACGCGGTCGCCCCTTTGTAACAAAGCGGAAGAGCCTAAGCATTGCCACTTTAGCTGCCGCCCGCCGCTCCCTGGTTCCCCAGCTCATCTCTCTGGTTGTGTAGCCCACTTGGAGCTGAGGATGGTTGGAGTGGAGTTCGTGCCAGTACTTGTCCTCTTTGCCCTTATCCTCTAACAGATACGTTGGCAAAGTCTCCAGAATTTTCTAAAACCACATGGAGCTCGGGAAGGCATGTCCGTAACAGCTTGCCATGGTAGGTCAGACCTTGGGTTAGAGCCAATCCTGGGAGGTAGAGAGGAAACATAAAAAGAAACAGGAAAATACCTGCACTGATAGTTCAGACTTAATTTATCTCTGCAGACTTTGCCTACTCATTGTTGGCTACTTTGATTTGAAATGCTTTGTAGAAAAAGCACTTTTAATACCTTCACAACCACAGAAATCAAGTGTAAGTCTCTCTGGAACCCATGTCATTAGAGAGGATACTCCTGTCCACTTTAGGTGTGGAGCTTGTGACCCATGGTTGTTTAAAAGGTCAAGAAGGTGACTGAATATAATAATCACCTTTTATAAAATGAGTCTTCATGTGTTTGTGGGTGGCATGGCTGGCTGAGGTGGGGGCTGCAGGGCCAGGATGACTGTCTAGACTATTCTGTCTGAGGTGGGCTGGTCAACATGCAAAGGCACCGGAGCTCAGCTCCCGGGACCACCTCTGGGTCTGAGGAGCATCATGCGAGGGCCCGATCTGCCTGCCACACTTTCCTGGGCTACATTTACTGCACTGTACCTCAGATGGCGGCGCCTGGAATTTTATTTTTGAGAGACCGATACACAATGGGAAGTTGAGGTTCATGCATCATTTGGCTTCTGATCTAAAAAGCGGTGTCCAGAATATTCGGGGTCAGAATCCACTGAAATACAGCAGTGTGTGGAGGCGGTGGCCAGTTAATCTGCTGAACTGGTTTTGACTAATAACAAACCTCTTTTTAAGAACCCGAAAAGGCGGGGACTGTTCCAAAGATGAATGTGCTCTTCGAATATTGTCTAAAGAGGACATGGGACCTGAACTAATAAGTTCTTGAATCTGAAAGTATTCTCCCCACAACCCAGCCTGTGACTCATGTTTCATTTTGTGTTTCTTTTGTACTCACCCAATGAAAGATTCATCTCTCGTGCTCCTTCCCACCGAAAACAGCTATTTGGAGCTTAGAAGGAAATAGTTTTCTATAAAAAAAAATTGTTCTGTTTTTATTAGTAACTTCCCTATAGGATTTCTGTTTCCAAAGGGAAAATAGTTCCCTTCTCCCTATGCCCTTCCTGGGTGTGAGCATCCTTTTCCACCCTTTTCATAGATGTTGTTGGAATTGGCACCTGTTTTCTCAGCAGTTACACCAGAGACCATGTTTTAACTCCCGCAAAAAAGGACTGATAGTAAAGGGGACGCTGAGAAACATCCTGAAGAGAGGTGGGAGGTGGGATGGGGCAGGACTTCCCTTTCCAAGCACATGCTTGGCAGGTGGGGAAGGGAAAGATTACATGCTCCTGGAAAGAAGAGGTTTGTGTATATTTTTGATGCAAATGCCACACTTCCTGCTCTGTAAAGGCAGCTGGCAGCTTCTTGGGAGAAGAACGTGATTGTCTGTTCTCTGGCATCGAGTTTCCTGCAGCTGCTCTGAGGGAGAGACAAGTGAGCAGCAGAACTGCCTCCCCCATAAAACCAGGCATGTTGTTGAAGAGACGTTCCGTGTTTGTCACCGTGAACTAGAGGACAAGCACAGAGCTCCTGCCCACATGTGACTCCTGCCCTCCCATCCTCGGCGCCCCTGTGAAGGAGCGTGGGCAGTTCAGACGTGACAGCATATGAAAATCCACTGCGGAACATTATGAGAGCTTTCTGTTGAGACCAAATGGTGCATGCTCCAAAGGAACTACTAAGGGCCACTTGTAGGATAGATACTCAGCTTTGCTTATGCAATGAGGCATCTATGAGAAAGTGTCCCAGTGACAGCATGGAGGATGGGGTTTGCCCAAATGTGGGCAGAGAGCTTGCTAAGTGAACTCACTTATGAAAATGGATGGGGAAGGGGGCTAGTCCAAATATCATGTAATGTTTTAGTTTGGATTTAAGGTTTGGGCACTTATTTTGAAACACTAATATTTGTGATCAACAAAATCAAACTGTTGTACACTGGGAATGTCCATCTCAGAGTAAGTTGAGAAGTCCAACTTCCTTGTTTTGCCTTATTTGTTTCACTATCCCCCCCCCCCCCATCTCATCCTGGGAGTGGGAATAATTGCCTTGTAGATGAAGGCAAAACATCTGTTTTAAGCAGAGCTCCATTTTTATTTTTTACTCAAATTGTTCTGGACAGTGGAAATGATAAGCCAGAATTCAGATAAAGGTTCTGTAAGTCACAGGCTTTTAGACATTGGGGAAACACGTACAGTATAGGGATGATCTCGAGTCCTTGATCCCGAGAGTCAATGGCTTGTGGAGCTAATTTAGATGGTGTCCTGTGGACAGGAAGACAAGTATAAGTCCAAGGTTCCAGGCAACCAAGAAGCCTGCAGGTGATTGGAGATAGGTTGTTTATCTTAACTCACAATACCCTTCAGAAAGGACAGGTAGTTGAAGATAGATAGGTTGTTTATCTTAACTCACAATACCCTACAGAAAGGTCTTAGCACCTGACACAGTCATCTTTGCCAAGAGAGTAAGTGATCAGAGAAGTGAAAGAAAGCCCAGGTCAAGGTGTGCTCTTCTCTCAGGTCAAACTACAAGGGACCACCTAGGAGAGACCAGCCCACCCATACTGTCAGCATAAGGTACTCCAGAGGGCCAAGTCCTGGGCCTTTGAACCACACAGATCTCTAGAAAGAAGTCATTCAGATCCAGGACCAGGTCAGTGACTCAGCCAGGTAATATTTTGAGACAGACATGAGACGGGCAGCCTATGAAGTCATGAGTTTTTGATTGACATAAACAGAAACTGAAGATAGTGCCAGATCAGAAGTTCAAAATTATGTCTTCAGCCTAAACACTGACATTGTTGGAATCCAATGTATAGTAATTTAAGTTCAGGTATGTTTGTCAAAGCTTAGTCTTCATAGCCACTTGTTTTTTTGATTTTTTTTTTTTAACCAACCATCTAGTCTCAGGTTTCCTGACTTAAGTGTAAACGAACAGGAAAACATCTCTAAAAATGTGGGTTTATGTGATTTTTTTCTCAGAGTCCTCCCCCCAAAGGGTTGAGCATTTTTTCTTTCAGCTGTTTTCTTGGAGAAGAAATAACACATTCTCCTTCCCAAAGAGAGAAAACCCTGCAGCAGTCTGCAACCGCTTGAACACTAATTTGGCTCTTAGAGATAGGAATTACTCTCCGTGTCTTTATTGGAGAGAAGTGGACAAGCCAATGTGAGGTCATTAGACTTCTGTCTTGTTGGTGAAAACTGCTACTCTTATTTCATCGATGGTCTGTCTTTAGGGAACACCAGTGTAGCAGGCCAGGTGTAATGATAAATAAGGTGTGATCATAAATGGCAGTGACATGTCCTTAGTGTTGGGGAGACAGGGCATGGTGGGGGGTTCACGGACCACAGTAAACAGAAGTGTTCCTCTCCGACCTTCAGGCCGCAGGTACTCCAGCCAACAGGGCACACAGTGTTTCCTGATCTTACCATCTTTCAAGAGAAGCTGAGAATTTGGGTTTTTATATGAAAAATTCTGATTTGTTTAGAATTGGTAACTAAATTATAAAACATTTTAAAATGCATTCAGACCCAACAGAACACATGGGTGGACTTGATTTGTCCAACAGCTGCCAGTTTGTCACCAATCTCTGCTTCATAGGATTTGAAACGAAAGGCATGCATAGTAATTATAGATTTCTGGTACCACCAGAAAATGCTCTTGTCAAAGGCAGTCAGTATCTGGAGTGCTGCTTTCCCTCATTGCTCCCCCAGAGAAATGTGATATGATTGTGAATGTATTTGAAATATTTTGATAGCTTTCTTTACATTTTGTGGTGTTTTCAGAGAAAGGCAAGCCAGTTGTTAATTCTAAAATCAGATTTCTCTCCATTTAAAAATATGACATTTGAAACAATTTCACTTAAACTGTGTAACCTGAAGGACCTTATTTGTAATTATAGCTCTTGGCTTAAAAAGTATTTTAGATAATGTGCAATTCTGAGCTTAGGCCAAGACTGAATAAGGAAAAGCAGGCATTGTGGGGAATAGGGCGAAGAATTGAATGTGTATTAGAGCAAGGTATTTGCATTGCCCTCTGCTTTAAATGACTGGTGAATTGCTTCTGGTTCGGAGGTGTGAAATTATATACCAAGAAAAGCTTTTTTTTTTTTTTTTTGGTATTGAGATAGTAGTTAGGAGTCCTCATGGGGTATTGGGTCATCCTCGCTATAGAGGATGGCTCAGAGTGAAAATAAACAAAAGGAAGTCTGACGGTAAGCCAATAGCTCTGATTCCGATTTCAGAGTTTGGGGGTGGGTGGGAGTTTGGGTTATCTGGCATGCTCCCCGACGACAGACAAGGCTGCGCCTGAATTATTTCAGACATATGGCTGTGGATGGGAGCCTGGATTTTCAGCAAAGGAGATTCTGCAACCTATCCTGCTGATCAGATAGTTCTTTGTACGTCTTCCCTATAGAAATTCAAACCAGCCTTCTTTTGTTCAGCGTGCAGTGGGAAAAGAACAGCTGGTCACCTTCCCTGTATTTGAAAACCATAGTGAAGTCATTCCCCTGGTGTTTTTATTTCAATGATAAATAATCCCACCTACTTAAGTCATTTTTCATAGCTCTTATTTTCCAAGGACTAAGTCATTTTCCCTGCTATTCTGTTTTCTCAGCTTCACATCAGTTTAGCTGCCCAAATGGAATGAGATGCCTTATTCACGTTGGTGCTTTGTGAATGCCAAGCTCAGGATGGAGATTACAAGGAAATTCTTTTGTGCCCAACTTTTCTTACTACTTAAAAATTTAGTGGCACTTTATAAAATGATACATCACCTATAGTCATTTGGGGATTGTTTGCCTTTTTTTTTTGGTTACTGTTTTCTTGGAGGCAGTACTCTTATCATATGTGCCCCCCCCCCCCAATTTGGTGCACATTCTTAATGTGTTTAATTCCTGAACTCCTTCAAGATACTCTTTAAGACTAGCTCTTACCTTCTCAGTGGCAGCTACTCCTCCCTCCCAATTTTGGGTTTTATTTTTTTTATCTCTAGACATTACCTTTGTGACTCACAATATTATTAAATGGTTCAGACTTCAGTTTGACCACTGGTGAGAGACAGTAATTGCTAAGGGCTAAATTGCAGAGAGGTTGAATGAAGACCTCTTGGGAATTTTGGTTACTTGTCTTCTCTCCTGCTCTTTGGTTCCTTTCCAAAATTCAGCTGGGACCACAGACTCCCCATGGGGCCTTTTTATGTTCTAAAAGGTTGCAGCCATGGCTCTGAATTGACCAAACACTGTGTTTTCACATCCAGAAGACTTAATAAAAGCAAACCATTATGACTGGTTTATGCCATATAAAACTTGAGATGCAAAAAGCAATACTTTGTTCATAAGTGATGTAGACAAAGCTGACTGCTCTATTCATTCGACAAAAAAAATTACCATTGGATAATACTAATGTGTAATCATCTGTTATTTTTTAAAAGGGTGTTTTTGTGTTTTTTTTGTTTTGTTTTGAGAAAAACTGTGTGAACAAAGAAAAAACTTGTACAGATGTGTTCACTTAGAGAGTAGGTAACTTCTGTTTTCAGGGTTAGTTTTTTTCTTTCCTACTATGGAAGCACCCTGTTAGCACATTCTTGGGGAAGCCTGTGGAACACGGTGGTTATTGCCATTGTCTTTTATTTTATCTTTAAGTTTGTCCCTTGTGGGGTCTCGTGGAATAGTGAGCACTGATAGACTGTAGCATTATTTTACATGGAAAACAATGTTTTTCTCGATTTGTACATAACTGAATAGGTGAGAGTAGATCACAGCTGACATTTTCAAAATGTTGTTTTTGTACTTCTAGAATTTCTGCATCAAATAAAGTGTTTTTGTTTTAAGAGTGTGGTGGTTTCTTATTCCAGATTATTTTTCCTGTTTCCTGAATAGCTGGGGTTCCTAACGCATTTTTCTGAGGCTCTTCATCTGAGAGAGATTATCCAGGGTGAGGAGGTGAGTGAGGGTGATCAGTATGCCTTACTGTGTAAGAGGAAAGGAACCTGCTGCCTTGACCATTTACCTCAACCTCCTGTAGGCGGTTGCCTGTTGCCTGTGTGGCGTCTGGAGCAGGAACAGGAATACTTGCCTCAGGAAGAAACTTGGCTCTCGGAATAAATGGACTTTATTTGCAGAAATTTGACAAGAGCCATTACAAGTTGGGAGCCACTAACACATTTCCTGTCATTAACAGAAAAAGAGGTGCCTGCTCATTCTTCTGACAGACATTGTCTCGCCTCCTTTGTGCTCTGTGCTGAGTTCACTTCTTGGTGCACATTGACTTCAGGGCCCGTTCCCAGCTCTGCTGCTACTATTGTGACCCTGTGACTACATCTCTGGGACTTGGTTTCCAAAGGCCCTACTTCCCAGGGAGGTGAATGAACAGGGTGATGGATGTGAAGTGCTCTCTGGCGCATGGTACAGTTATCCTTGGACAACATGGGTTTGAACTGAGAGTTCCCTTATCTGTGGATTTTTTTCGAAAGTGTGTCAGGTAAGATGCACACGTGATCCCTCCATATCTCTGGATTTTGCATCTGCTAATTTAAGCAACCACAGATGTGGAGGGCCATTACCCTGAAAAAGATACAGTGGCAGTTTAGATCTTAGGAACATAAGACTTTAAAAATCAGGTTTCCTTGTTTACTTGTTTCTTCCTCCCTCGCAGCAGAAGGAGCAGTAAAACAGCTCCTGGTGAAGCACCGTGGTTCCCAAGAGGAGGGAATTCTGCCAAGCTCTTGCCTCAGATACCTTGGCATAGCGTTCACTTCTCCTGTTCATTCATCCAGGACACTGCTGGTCGTTGTGCTCATTGTGTTCTATCCCATGCTCTCTGCTGGTCTCCTCATTTCCAACAGCCAGTGGGTGGGTGCCAAGTGCGTTACATGCCATCATCTTAGTTATCTTCACAGCCACTCTACAAGGTGGCCACTGACTCCTGATCTCACAGCTGGTTAGGGGCACAGCCAGGATATTAGCTATGGCAAACCCTGCCTAGGCTGCTCAGGTGTCACCTTGGTACAGATCTAGCCATCTAGGTAGCGGAAGACTCAGAGCTGTGTGGTCAAAGGCAATAGCTTTCTCATGATGGCAGTGACGGCCGAGAGGCAATGACAATCTTTGAATGTCAGCCCAGCTAATTCCTGCCCTGAGTGCTCCTCATGCCTTTTGTCACCACAACCCCACGTAGAAGGTACTATTAGCATAGCATCCTCATTTTTGAGATTCTAAGGCTTGGCAATTAGGTAACTTTACAGAGGGCACAAGCAAGGAATTGGCAGCACCAGTATTTAGATGTCTGAAGCATTCTTATTCCTAACCCAGAGGCTACCCTGCCCGCCAATATAGTTTATAGGGAAAAGAAAGAACCTTTAGTAGCAAGTTATGGTGACTTGGTTCCCTTCTCAATCCAAATACTGAGGGTAAATTTGGTTCAAGGGTAAGCAACTTGTTCTAAAATGATTCGTCAAGAAGAATCTCGTTAAACATGTGCTGCAGTAAGTGAATTCCTTTCCTTTTCTTGCATTAAGATGAAAGTTACAGCTAATGCTTTCCTCTTTGGGCAGCATGAGAAACCCCACTTTTCACCATGGTGTTAGAAAGCAGTCCATTTTCACAGCTGCTTAGGGTTCTGATGGTAGCCAGCATCCGTGGGGCCTCCCTACTGGGTTTACTTTGCTTTTTAGAAGCCCACACTTTAGAGGTAGCAAAGACCAGCTTCCCCATGCAGGCGTTAAGTAGAAAAAAATCTCATGTTGCTTTAGTTGAGTGAGAGACTATAGGCAGCAAGCTAAGCAGGTGGAAAAGGGAGGAGATAGAATACATAGTTGCTGTTTGGGGTGTAATGGGTCCTCAGTAAGTGAGCCTTCTTCACCCCACTCCATTATACCTGTGCGCACTGTGCACAGGAACAAAACAGAACTGGTCCAAGAACGGGAGAGGAAGAGCATACAATGGAGGGAAAGATGGGCAAAACATGGAGCCAGGTCTTCTGCAATGAGAAAAAAATTCCAGTGGATTCTTTGGGATTCAGGGAAAATAAGGTTGGAGGGCTTGGTTCCCTGACATCTTTCTGGAGGAGTATTGCACCATCTGTCACATCTGTAGATGATAGACCCTTTACAACATTTATTTCAGAGTCTAAAGGGTGTACTGGGGACAGTGACGAATAACATGATCCCTGTCCTGACTGCACCTTTTTTTATGTATAGGGCTGTGGCAAAGTTGCTGAGTCTCGTGTGTGTGTGTGTGAATCTTAAAGATAGTAATGATACCTACTACAGAGGATTATTGTGAGGATTGAATGTGATGAGGTCTATAATGTACCTAACGCCATGCTTCGAAAGGGCTAGGCACTTGGTAAATAGTGGCTTTTAGATACTCTGTTCAAGAGGGGCCATAAGGAGATGGGTGGGAGAGTGTTCCCTCTTAAGATTTTCAGCCCAGGGACCACGCCTGGCAGACTTGGTGGTGGTTTAGGAAGGAAAGGATGGGCATTGAGGAGGAGGAGGTGCTTCTAACAAAATTAAGACAGTAAACTCAGGGGTAGTTAATAGTTGACTGTACACAGCCTGTGACAGTAAACACTGAACTCTTGAGATCTAATGTTCGAGTCACCAGTTGCCTTCTAGCCCTGATAGAGACACATTTATCAAGACTTACTGCTTCAAGGTCCCTGTGCCAGACAGATGACCACACTCCACTCTGGATGTGAACAAAAGCATTTCTGTAGCCAACTATCAGTATGGGGTCAGGGGAATGTTCTGACTTGTAGAAGTTGGAAGGGGACAGAGATCCAATGATGTCCTTCAGGATGAGACCCCTCTTCCTGTTTTTTTTCCCCGCTTCTGCTGGTCATGAACCTTCCAGGGAGTGGGCAGGTGTCAGCTTCCAGACAAGATGTAATGTTTCCCACGGCTGGGCAAGGTCAGGGCATGGAGAGCTTGCAGCAGAGAAAGACTGGAGCATGCCTGGTGGCAGAATGCAAACCAGTCAAGTCCTGCCTTTAATGTGTGTACCTGAAGTTAGATGTACTTCATTGTTCCGCACACACGTGTATGATTGTGCATTCCTATTGATGAGATAATTTTACTATATAATTTTTGGCATTATGACTAGAGAGGTCTTAGATATTCACAATTTAGATCCCAGCTCCCCCTTTCTGTGTACTAGTAGGCAGGTGACTTGACCTGGTTAGGACTTAGTTTTCCCTTCTGGAAAATGAGTCATAGTTCTATACCTAACATGGCTGTTGTGAGGCTTGAATGTGAGGCCAGGTGTAGTTCTGGGCACAGAGCCTGGCACACAGTGAGTAGGTTAGGGGTGTGTAGTTATAAAGTAGGATCCCCCATATGTCTCCTTCAACCCTGGCTGGGGTAGCTGATGGGCTAGATAACAGAACTGGCTTTCCTGTCTCCTGGAGGTCTCAGTACCGCAGGGCAGCTGGCAGTGGCCTTCACAGGAGATGGCTACTTGGTCAGGTGGCATTCCCTGTTTGAAACTGCCAGTGACCCTGGAGGTGAATGACCTGGCCCCTTGCAGACTTTCTCTCCATGTCCCTTTCTTTTCTATGGTCATAGCAGACTTTATAAAGATTCCTCACTCATTTGTTCCTGCCCTGAGGCCTTTGCATATGCTCTTTCTTCTGCCTAAAACACCCACTCCCTGTCTCAGTTCCTCCGTTGCAGTCAAACATTCCCTGACCGCTGGCCAGCCTGGTCTAGGTTCTACCAGATGCCATCAGGAGCGCTTAGCTCAGCTTGTGTGGTTATGTAAGCGTCCTACCCCCTGGGCAAGACCTAGGTTGGATTGGACTCATTCATGTTCCTCTAACCAGGGTTATGTGAGCAGAAAGGATTTGCTTTAGGAGAAGCCTTCTATTAGCTACTTGAAGAGCATTGCTTAGGTCTGAACAAGAAGACCTAATCCGTACACAGGCATCACCATCCCCCGGATAAAGACTGCGCCAGGTTAGCGTTGCTACCTCAGTGCGATGCTCCACATCTTTCTGAAGCCAAAGCAGGGTGGGTGCGAGCTGAAGCAGTGCTACAAGCAGAAAAACTGAATGTCCCGCCCAGTAATTCCACTTCTCGGGTCTTCTCCTTGGGAGATAACCAGAAACATCAAAGTTTATTGTGCAAAGGTTTTCATCGCCAAGCATTTCTCTGATACTGAGAAATGAGGAACACACCAAGCACCCGTTGGAATTGATTATAAGAAGGAGGTACATGGCCTTGGCGAGATAGCTCGGTTGGTTAGAGTGCTGTCCTGATACATCATGGTTGCAAGTTTGATCCCCGACCAGGACACATACAAAATCAACCAACGGCCCCGGCCAGTGTGGCTCAGTTGATTGAGCCTCCTCCCGTGCACTGAAAGGTCCCTGGTTCGATTCCCAGTGAGGGCACATATGCAGATTGTGGGTTCAATTCCTGGTTGGGGTGCATGCAGGAGGCAATCAATAATTCTCATTGATGTTCCTCTTTCTCCCTCCCTTTCCTTCCTCCCTCCCTCTCTCTCCCTTTCCCTTCCCCTCTCTCAAATCAATAAAAAGAAAAGAAAAAAGAATGTAATACATTTTTTAAAAGATTCAACCTATGAATGCATAAATAAGTGGAACAACAAATCAATGTTTCTCAAATCAATAAATAAAATTAATTAAAAAAGAAAAGGGTACATTTACACAGTAGACCAACAAACGGCCCTTAACAATTACTTTGTAGAAGAATATTTCATGACAAAGGAAAAGACTCAATACATTAAATAAAAAATAAAGGATATAAATTAACAATGGTTATTGCGTGGTATGATTGTGGTAGGTTTTTATCTCACAGTATACTCAGTATTTTCTACATTGTTTTACAATGAGTGGTATTGTATTATCAGTGGGTTTTATTTTATGTTTTTAATATTTTTTTATTAATTTCAGAGAGGAAGAGAGAGGGAAAGACAGACAGAAACATCAACGATGAGAATCATTGATCAGCTGCCTCCTGCATGCCCCCTACTGGGGATGGAGCCTGCAACCTGGGATCCTTCAGTCTGCAGGCAGATGCTCTATCCACTGAACCAAACCGGCCAGGGCTGTCAGTGGGTTTTAGACATCTGGTTGTTCACAGCAGCAAGTGTTCATGGAACCAGATGAGCACCAGGAGGCTGGGACGGTGTTCTCAGTGTCTTGCCCTTGCCCTTGGTCATGCCCCATCCAGTTGCTTTCTCTGATTGTGCTATTGGGAACCTTACCTCCAGGCCCTCACCCTACTTTCCACCTGGCATTAGTCAAAGTACATTATCCACTATCCCTACAGGCCATACAAGGGCCCCCTGCAGACACAGTAAATTGATGATTTAGTGAGGTGACTGCCCCAGTTCCCCCCTTCCTAACTATCCTTTTAGAGTTTGGGGTGATGAACTGAATTTAAAAATAGACCTTTATGAACTGATCATCAATGTCTTCTGGCCTCTCTACCAGTTTCCAGTCTGGATAGTAACCCACATTTCCTGCCCATCCCTTCCCATCCCCCACCAAAGGACTCCCTTTGGGTGTATCACCTATTCCCTGAGTTGCAACCTCAGTCGAGGGACCACTCCTCATTGTCACTAGTAGAGAAATGTGCCTGAAGGCTGGTCGACCTTAATTGCTCTGAATAGTGGGGGAGCTATTCACTCATCGTTTAGATGGAGATATTGATAGTTAAAGCAGTCCTCCAAACCTGTTACTGATATGCAAATTCTTCTTGCCTCTTTGTTTTGGAATTTCTTGCCCTTAGGATAAGGATATGGTTGTTTTCCCCATTGCCTTAATAAAAGCTTTGCGCAAGACCAGAGTGGCAGGCAGTCTTACCCACTAGAGGTATAGATACCACGCCTGGTCCCCATTATTCTAAATTGATTTTCTTCTAGTCTCTCTCTTCATTTTGTGTGCGGCCTCCTCCAGAACTCGAACCCTGAACAGGAACCCTGAACCACACGGGACGTGTAAGGGGCTCCCACACCTTTCCACCCCAGGGCCAAGCATGGCATGGGTGGGAGGGGATGGGCACTGCATAGAAACCTGTATGTAATTGAGTTGATTTGTTTTAATCTAGAGATTCTACTTGCAGATCTCTTCTGATTCTGGAAACCCTGGATTATTAAATAGGGGAAGTTAAGAAGTTTGCCCTTAGTAATAATGAAAATGCACATTGCCTTTGCTGTGCACATGGGACTTTCAGCCACTACATCTGTGCCTCACTCGCAGCCTGAACCTTTCAAGGGTCAAGGTCTGCTGTCTCACCCTGGCCATCAAGGCCCTTCCAGCACCTTTCCTCCCCTACCTGCCCCCCTGCAGAAGTGTGCCCTGTGCTCTCTCACCTCCCGGCATCCACACCTCCTGTTCCCTCCACCTTTGCTCTGCCTGGTTCCCCAGCCTGGTCAGGGCTTAGCCAAGCTCCACTTCCCACAGGAAGCCTCCCTGTGCCTGTGCCTGAATCTGACCCCGCTTCCTGCAGTCTGTCTCTCATCACATCCTCCTCCCTAACTGCCCAAGAGGTGAGGGGTGTTTCCTCATCAGCTGTGAGCCCACGAGGTCAGGGACTGTGTCTGTCTTGGTGACAGAATTCAGTGGCAGGTAGCAGATGCTCAAATCGTCGTTAAATGGAACCTAATGGAAATAAAACTTTCATCTTTGACCAGGCTGCTAGAACACCAGGTATTGATGTGCAGGTCTGAAGGGCCTGCTGAGCCCTGGGTTATTATTACTTAATCAACATGGCTGGCTGCAGTAGGGATCTTCCACAGTGTAGAGCAGAGAGAACTACAAAAGTTTGGGGGGAGAGGTTGAAAACTGGGGCTCTGGATACAGGTTTTGCCCTTGGGATTGTAGTGCGGGGGGAGGGCGTGTGTTACTTGAACAGGAAACAGATGGGTCAAGAGGCACTGAGTTTGGGGTCAAGGAGCCCCTTTGAAACTGAAGTGGAATGAAGTTGCAGCTGTTGGGATGACTGTTGGTTTGCTCAAGATGCTCAGTTTTTGGCCCCAAAAGCAGGCTGTGGGCCAGGAAGAGGCCACCCAATACTTGGAGGCCGAGTGCCTTTAAGGAGAGACGGGTTGCAACAAAGAAAGTCTCAGCCGTGCCAGAGAGAGTTCTGAACACCTCGTGCTGCTCATGGGGCTTGAGCTGGGAGAGCTACATCCCAGCTGCTGTCAGGGCAGGTGCCTCTCAGGGAGCCCTCAACACCCCCGCCCCCTGCCATGAGGTGGAACTGGGGCCAGAGGCTGTTTCAGCTCATCCCCAGGAGAGAGTGAGGAGGTCCCCTTAGAGGCCCAGCCCTGCCTTGCCTGGCAATGCCTTGGCCCCTGAGCCAGTGTAGGCTCCTCTGACCGGGGGCTGGCCTCACATCGCTAAGCTTCAGTTCTGTCACCTGAGAAGGGGGTCCCCACAGCCTTACACCTCACAGGGCTGTTCTGAACGTTCAAGTAGAGGAAACACCAAAAATACACACCTGGCACATGAAAACAACCAATGAATTTTGTATTTTTATCATCATGGAGTCTGTGGTAGAGGGCATTCTTTATTCCCGATTTTATGAGGACAGTAAGCATTTATCTGTTGAATGGATGAATGAATGAAAAGTTTTATTTAGCCCGTCTGGCTGGCTTATGGCTCAGTGTTCACCTATGAACCAGGAGGTCAAGGTTTGATTCTGGTCAGGGCACATGCGCGGTTGTAGCTCCATCCCCACCCAGTGGGGGGCGTGTAGGAGGCAGCCGATCCAAGATCTCTCACCATTGACGTTTCTCTCTCCCCCTCTTCCTTCCTCTAAGCAATAAGTAAACTATGTATTTTTTAAACAAGTTTTGTTTAGATTCCCACTTTCATTTCCCCGCGGCTGACCCACGCCACTGCTGTGGCTGCAGCTCTTTCAGGCCCAGCGTCCGCCCACAAACGCGCGATTCCCGAGGAGCCGCTGGACGCGGGTGGCGCAGCCGGTGGCCGCCCGCCCTCTCCACCCCACAGTCGGGAAAGCGCGGCTCGGGCGGGACCCGGCTCGCTCAGCGTGAGCCTCGCCGGGGGTCCCTCCCGCTCATACCTGTCCCGGAGCCGGCAGACTCCTCCGGAGTCGGGCTTAGGTGGCGGGGTGCCCCGGCTCCCAGGTCGCCCGGCTCCCTCCTCCCTTCTTGCTAGCCGCTGCCCAGCGCCGGCGGGACGTAGCGCGGAGGGAGTGCCCAGCGGGTCCCCGGCCACCCAGTGGCGGCCTCCGCGGGGGTCCCGGGCCCGCCTCCCGCCCACGTGGCCCGCAGGGCCTCCAGCCCCGGCCCCGCCCCGGGGTGCCGCCCCCGCCGCCGCCGCCACCAGCGTCGCCGCGGTGCGCCCTCCAGCCCCGAGGGCCGAGCTTCCCCCGCGCCGAGGTGAGTGCCGGAGGCTGGCGGGACCCCACCCTCTCCCCGACCTCCCGGCTGCACACCCCGCTGGACCCCCCGGAGCTGGACCCCCCGCCCCCACTTCCCCGAGCCCCCGCTGGCTCCGGGGCCGGGGGACTGGGAGCCCCGCAGGTGCCCTGGGCGGCGCCGGTGGGCAGAGCCGAGCGGCCGTCGCCCCGCGGGGACACCGACTTGCGCTCCTTGAGCTCCGGGACGCCGGCGCCCGCGCACTTCCGGGGGGGAGCCGCCACCTGTGTCGGGACGCGGCCCCGCTCCCCCGGCGTCGCCCGCCTCGGAGGGGCGCCCGCGGCCAGCGTCGCGCCGGGCGCTGCAAGTCGGGGCTCGCGAGGCCCCCGACCACTGCGCGCGGGGGACCCGCTGGGAGCGCAGGGCGGCGCCGCGGTTCCGGGCCACTCGCAGCCGGCGGCACCTTTCACAGGAGACGGTCCGAGACCCAGGCGCCGGAGCGGGCACCCGGGGGAGAAGGTGAGCCTCCGCGCCCCGGAGCCAGAGCGGGTGCGCGATTCTGAGCGCGAAGCGGACGACCGGGCGGAAAGGCGGTCCCTTGGGCTTTGCCACCAGCAGGCGCGCCCCTGGCTCCTCGCCGCGGGCCGACGGCTGCGGAGCGGAGCGCTCGTTCCTAGAGGGGCTGTTGCTTCCCTCGGCGCCCGGGCTCCTGCTTCCCTCGGTGCCTGGTCGGCGCCCGGGCTCCTGCTTCGCCCGGCGCCTGGACCGATGCCCCGCGGACACTGGTCCCAAGTGCGCGCGGCGTCACCCAACTGCCGTCTCCTTCTTCGCTGGGGAGTGGGAGCGAAGAGCTGTGCTGTGTTTCTGTCTTAGCCGTGTGATCTTGGGCAAAATTACTTTACCTAAACCTGTGCCTCGGTTTCCTCCTGTAAAATGGGGAGGGTGATAGCCGTAAAGGGTTATGTAAGGTCTAAGTTCTTAACGTTGTGCCTGGTCCGCGGGAAGACCTACCTGCGTTAGCTGCTCTTACTGTTAGCTGACACTGGGGAAACGGGGCATTCGCAGCCCTAGCTCCCCAGCGAGGAGGGTCAGCAAGCCTTTGCTCCTTCCCCCTCTCCCATGGAGGAGCTGCCATATTCACACAGTAGCTGCGGGGTCCCCTTCAGCTCCCAAACACGGGGCTTTGCAGTAGCCCTTGGTATGGTTACAGCCTCGAGCGAAATGTTTCTCCGAATGTGAGGTTGGAGAGGGCCTTTTTCAAGGACCCTCTTGGGAAGGGGGTTCTCTCACCTCCTCTGGAAGCTCCGGGCTGTAACTGGATGTTTGCCTCCCTGGGATGGAGTGGAAAAAGTTTCACTTGAATCCTTTAGGCGTACCCCCCCCCCGCCCAGCATGACATCCTCTCGTCTCTGTGAGTGTAGGAGTCTCTTTCGGTTGCTCAAGGGCCTGATCTTGCCCCCAGCCCTGCATGCTTTCACCTCCAGCCGACTGTCCCCTTCACCAGTTTCCTAGGGCCGCACCCGCGCAGTTTCTTACCGCAGTGGTGACCACAGAAAGGAGTTCTGAACCTGCGGCTCCAGGAACCTCCCAAAATACAGGCGAGGGGCTTGGAGCACGGGTGGATTCATCATATTCTGAAAAATGCCAATGACCCCACAAAGGTGGACCCCGAACTGCTGGTGGGGAGATGTTGGCTCTCGCCCCCTGGGCAGGGCAGGCACACATTTATGGGGAGTCAAGGTGTCAGTATTACCTCTGCCTCCTGGACACGGAGGTGCCCCGCTCAGAGCCCAGCTTCCAGTGAACCATTCAGATCTACCTTGACCCGAGGAAATCTGATAAGCCAGTGGAGGAAAAGAGGAGGCAGGGCATGGGGGTATGAAGCCACGGCCCGCGTGGCTTGGGTTCAGAAGCCTGGAGAAAGAGTGGATGGGCAAATTAATGCACAAGACGAGAAATATAAATTTAGAAAATTATAGGGGAAGCCAGGGAAAGAGCTTAATTCTAATGACCACGCTCTGCTGAATCTTGGACCCATCTCCTTTTCATTTACTAGAATACATAATTGCCTTTTAGGAATGCAAACAGGCATATCAAAGGTAATGTTTAGTAAACAGTTAAAAGATTATCAGGTTAGGGGCATTGCCTTCGGCCATTCATTCGGCAGCAGGTAGTAATATGCAGATGTTCAGCCTTCTGACCGGACTTCTTCCATTTGCATACTAACGACTGTTGATCTTTGCTTCCAGCAGGCGCAGGGGATGTGGCCTATGGTGGGCCTTTAGGCTGGAATGCAGTTTGTGAACATCCAGCTCAAGCTGTCAGGAGACTCTTCAGGGCCTTTGCACATGCTCTCCTCTCCGAGCACACTCTTCCACCACTTCTCAGTCTGACACTTTCCTGCCTTTCCGCTCAGATGTCTCCTCTGTCCAAAGCAGTCCTTCCCCCATTTGTTTCTGTCACATTCTCTCATTGCGTTTTTGTGTTTTTTTTTTCTCACAGAGCTTACCTGAAATCGTCTTACTCGTGTATCTATTTATGGTTTTATTGTCTGCTTCCACCCAGGAGAATGCAGAACCCAAGAGGGCAGCAGTGTTGCCCTGTTTACCCCTGAACTCTGGCCTCTGGCACACAGTAGATGTTCAATAAATGTCCCCGGAGTGACAGAATGAATGAGCATCCACTGAGTGAAATGAGGCGAGGCTGGGAACTGTTAAGAGCAATGAAATGCAAAGGAACTGGCCCTTAGTCAGGGGCTCCGGGTTAAAAGTGACCTTTAACATCTAGTTCAATCTGTGCTTTAAACCCCCTCTGCAACTTTTCTTCCTAGTTAGTGCTAACTGGAGCTTGAATCCTCCAGGACAGTGAACTCACTGCCTCCCAAGACAGCCCAGTCCATTGGAGGAAAGCTGTGGGATGCTACTGAGTCATACGTCATCAGAGGGGTCTCAGGCAAGGAGGCTTCAGGAGAAAACTGCTGTAGTCAGGGACCTTCAGGGCCCAGCTCTGTATCGTTCAGGTAACTGGTAACTGCACTGGGCAATGGGGGTGAGTGGGAATCGGGGAACGGAAGGTGTGCTCCTGGGTTTTCTGAATCATTCTTTAATCTACCTATTCATTGTGGCTCTAGCTATATTAAAAAAATTTAACCCTTGGACCCATTATCCTAGTGGTTTGTACAAATGTTGTCTGATTCCTTGCATGTACAGATGGAAACTCGAGTGAAAGTGAAAAGTTTTCATATGTGATCCTGGTTCGTTGAGTCCGTTCAGCTTTCTGCAGTGGGGCCTCACCAGTGTGGTGGGTGGAGTGGGGTTTGGAGATCAGCTTTTCTTTCTTCACTTCAGTGAAAATTGTCCACTTAGATATGAAAACACATTTTTTTTTTCAATTTAATAAAACAACAACAGCAAGACTGAGGACTGTAGTTAGTTCAAGTCATATCTATCCATGTGCTGTAGCCACTCAGCTTGTTTACTTCATTTATTCTGGAATCATTTTGGAGGGAGGGCTTTGGCACTGGGCCACACAACAGTAAAAAACCCCCCACCTTTGGTCGTCCCTCGTGGTGTTTACACTCCAGTGGCAGAGATGGATGGTAGACAACTAAATCTAACTTTTGATGTTGGGGTGTGATCAGTGCAATAAAGAAAATGAAGGGGTAAGGGGACCCAGAGTGACTGGATGGAGGCAATGTTGGTTTGATCAGGGAAGGTCTCTCTGAAGAAGCAACATCTGAGCAGAAACCGGAGGAAACAGTGTAGATATCTGGGGGGAAGACCATCCCATGCATATGGAGCCCAGGTTGCGGTTGAATCCCTGGTGTGGCCAGTTTGTCTCCCTGGGGAAGGGAGAGGGAACTAAGGCAGTGTGGGCAGGACCTCTCAGTCTCCTCCCAAGGTGGCTGGGTGGCTGGAGGAATAGCTCAGCGTTGTGTGTTTTGTGGTTGACCATAAGGCTTGTGCCTCCTTTTCCAGGGGGTGGGACCTGGAGTGAAGATGTTTCCTAAAACTGCCTTTTGGTCCGTGAGCATGAGCCTCCGGGGGCACTGCTGGAATGATAACTCTGCACTTAGTAAGGCCTGCCTCGTCCACCTGTCCTGGACGTGGACTCCTCTGTGTCATTCAGTTACGTCACTTCATCACCTAGAAGGAGCCACCTAGCAAGGCTTTGGTGGAAAGATGAGAGCCACACGTATAGAATTGTGGGCCAGGAGATGCATGCTTCCTTTCTCTCCATTGATTGGTTAATTAATTGATAGATTGATGTTATTTACCACAGCATAAGGTTCCTGGGGCTTAAGGCATGGGATCTTGGTTGTATGACCTTGAAGCAGTAGCTTGACCTTTCGGAATCTTGGTTTCTTCATCTGTAATATCGGGGAGGAGGTGTGACAGGGAAGCTTGTTGGAAAAAGTAACATCTACGAAGATACAAAGGGATGGCTACAAATCACCCTTAGTAGAGGGTGGGGTCGGATGGAAGGAAGAGAGGTCCAGAGAGAGGGGGGTGTGTGTGTGTATGTGTGTGTGTGTGTGCGCGTGCCCACACACTGTGGAGACGGAACTGGCGTAGCAGCCAGTGGATCTGCATGGCTGTGACTTGTGCCGTGAACTGCACTGACATCCTCAGATATTCTCTACAGCTGTCCTGAGGCACAGGCCCTCGAGTGTCCCCGTCTCGTAGCCCAGGAGATTGAGGTGTCGAGTGATAACTAGCCAACTGTGTGTGTCCCTGGGGCTCTGCTCAGTTGCGTCGGGAGAGCTGGAGTGAGGAGGATCTTTGCAGAAGATTTGTTCAGTCATGTCCGCAGGAGTGTGTGTTTTTAATATCAGGCCTCACTTTGGTGCACATTGCCATGGAGTCAACTCTGGAAGGGCTGAGGCTGCTCCCAGCAAAATGCTCAGGCCCTGACACAGTGAGCGTTTGCTGGGGTGTTAGGTGGGTGCTGCAGGCTCACTGGTGGCCACTAAACAACAAGCCATTGCCTTCATTTCTCACATGTTTCCTCACTTTTCCAAGGAGGACCCACAGGTCAGGGCAGAGCTGGATATGGAGCCCAAGTCAAAACCAGAATGCTCCAGAGAGAGAGGCTGGGGACCCTGGCCAGAGGTGGAGAAGAACAGAGGAGGCATTTTGCTGTCTTGCCTGGCTCAGGTAGTAAAGACCAAGGTAGTTATTTGACAGTCTAACTTGGTTCCTTGTCCCCAAACCCCACCTCCACTTCCAGCCAGCGCATGGTAGCTTTGTGGGTCTGGTCTGAATCTGCTGTTCCTGCTGATAGAACCCCAAGCCCTGAATTCTTCTCCAATTCGGAGCTCAGTAATATTTTCCTGGAAGCTGGAGCAGTGCACTGGCTGCCTCTGAAGCAAATTGAAATGTCTGGAGGTTGTAGAAACTGGAACACCGTTAGGGTCCCTGTGTTCCAATCTCGGCCTCGCTATTGCTAGTGGAGTGACCTTGGACACGGTGCCTGGCCTCTCCAAGCTGCAGTTTAGTTTCATCATCTGTAAGTGGGGACAGTGTTTGGATCTGCCTCATAGGTTTGCTGTGAGGATTAAATGAGAAGTTATCTGACAAGTGCTAATCCCTGCCACAGCTAGCTTGCAGGCAGGGCTGGCTGTGGCATCTTCTGATGACTGAACTGACCCAGGCTGCTGCATCACTGTAGGAAGGTGTGCTCCTGTAGGAAGGTGTGCTCACATGATGGAAGTTCATCATTCAGATTTAGAGATTAAAAAAATATATATTTTTGTTGATTTCAGAGAGGATGGGAGAGGGAGAGAGAGAAACATCAATGATGAGAGAGAATCATCTATCGGCCGCCTCCTGCACGCTCCCCACTGGGGATCGAGCCTGCAACCAGATTTGGAGTAGGCACCCTCCTTTTCGGAGACAGTCTTTTTTTTTTTTTTTTTTTAAATATATTTTATTGATTTTTTACAGAGAGGAAGAGAGAGGGATAGAGAGTTAGAAATATCGGTGAGATAGAAACATTGATCAGCTGCCTCCTGCACACTCCTTAGGGATGTGCCCGCAACCAAGGTACATGCCCCTGACTGGAATCGAACCCGGGACCCTTGAGTCCCGATCACAAGAGCCCATCATCCTCTCTCATGGCGCTCTCACACGGGTCTCCCCAGCCCCCGCCTACAGTGGTCCTTACATGTACCCATGCCCTTGGTCCCTGAAGAGTATACAACACCCTTGCAACCTGGCTGCTTTCACACCCTATTGCAGTGATTTACCTTCCCCACACCCCACCCACCACACCCGCTGGACTCGCTGATGGAACCGAGCCTGACAGTCCCCCACGTGCCCCAGAGGCTCCCACGTTCACATCTTTGCTCCTGCTCGTCCCTCTACCTGGAATCCTCTTCTGCTCTTGTCCACGTTCAGACTCCTCACACTGCCCAGCTCCATGGCCTCTTCCTTCTTCCCTTCCGTTTCAGCTGGAAAAACGCCTTTTTTTTCTTTGCATGAGAAACCCTCATTTTATCCTTAGTATACACAAATGCAAACAAGTCAGAAGTCGTAGAGGAAGTAATAAAATTCCACCTTCCCCATTTCAGCTCGCTCACATTTACGATCAGTTGGCTGTATGTTTCTCCGATGTTTTCACATTTAGGCGTGTGTGCCTGTGAATAGCTTTGAAAACCAGAATAATGGGCTCATTTTATACGTCTTATTTTCCAACTAATTTTTTTCCATTTAGTCAGACTGAACGTAGCATCTTTCCTCTTTTTTGCCTGCCTTGCCTCCCCCGTCCCCTGGGAGGAGTGTACCGGTTCCTGTGGAAATATGTGTTCAGTTCTCTTGGCTATATACCTAGCAGTGGTACTGCAGCGCATATAACCCTGCGTTTAATATTTTGAGGAACTGCCTATGATTTCTGAAGTGACTACACCATTTTCAATCTCACCAGCCGTGTTTGAGGATTCCCGTTACTCCACATCCCCACCAACAATTGTTATTGTCCATCCTTTTTATTAGCTATCCTAGTACACTTAAATGGTATCTCATTGTGGTTTTGAGTTTTATTTTCCTAACTAGAAGCTTGGTGCACAAAATTTGTGCACTCAGGGAGGTCCCTTAGCCCAACTTGCCCCCTCTCGCAGGGGAGTGGGCCTATGCTGGCAGTTGGACATCCTTAGTACTGCTGTGGAGGCGGGAGGAGCTCCTGCCACCACCGCTGCACTCGCCACTGGCGAGCCTGGCTTCTGCGGGAGCACACTGACCACCAGGGGGCAGCTCCTGCATTGAGCGTTTGCCCCCTGGTGGTCAGTGCATGTCATAGCGACCGGTTGTCCACCATTCAGTCGATTTGCATATTAGCCCTTTATTATATAGGATGGGAAGTGATGTGCAATATCTTTTTATAACTTTATTTTTTGAGCAGTTTGGGGGTTTATAATAAAACTAGGGGCCCAGTACACAAAAATTTGTGCACTCGGAGAGGTCCCTCAGCCCAGCCTGTGCCCTCTCACAGTCTGGGATGCCTCAGGTGGCTGCTGGCATGCGTGGCCAGCCTGAGTGAGGGGCTGATGGCTATTTGCAGGCTGGCCAAGCTCCCCAGTGTGGACCCTCACCCCATTGGGGTGTAGCAAGCCTGGGTGACGGGCTGAGGGCCGTTTTCAGGCTGCCCACAGTCCCTTCAGGTTTTGGGTCTCTACTGGGGTGCCTGGCCACCCTGGCTGAGGGGTTGAGGGTCGTTTTCAGGCTGCCCACAGCTCCCATTGACCCAACGTCCCAGCGAGGCTGGCTGGAATCAGGTTTTTGGGGTTTATTTATCTTCTATAATTGAAACACTGTTGCTTCAAGCTGAGGCCTAGGCAGGTAACGAAGCCTCTTGTTTGCTTTAGCTCTGTGGCTTCTATAATTGAAACATTGTTGCCTTAATAGAGGCCCAGCCGGCTTAGGCAGGCAGTTGCAACGGAAGCCTCCTGCTTGCTCTAGTTCCATGGCTGCCAGCATCCATCTTGGCTGGGTTAATTTGCATACAGCCACTCTGATTGGATGGTGGGCGTGGCTTGGCTGTCTCAGAGTGACGTTCAATTTGCATATTACTCTTTTATTAGATTAGATTGAGAGAAAGGTACAGAAATTTCCTTTATACCCTCTGCTCCTACACATGCATAGCCTCCACCATTGTCAATGTCATTCACCAGAATGATACATTTGTTACCAAGGATGAACGTACATTAACACATCATAGCCATCCAAAGCAATAGTTTACCCAAAGGTTCACTTTTGGTGCTGTAGTTTCAATGGGTTTGAACAAGTGTGTCATAGTATTGTACACAGTATTTTCACCTAAAAATTCTTTGTGCTCTTCCTATTCAGCCCCACCTCCCCACCTCCACTGTAGCTACTAATCTTTTTATTGTGTTCATAGTTTTGCCTTTTACAGACTATCATATACTTGGAATCATACAGTATGTAGTCTTCTCAGGTTGGCTTCTTAAACTTAGTATAGTAATATGCATTTGAGGTTCCTTTGCGTCTTTCCATGGTTTGATATAGCTCATTACTTTTTAGTGCTGAATAGTATTTTATTGTCTAGATGTACCACAGTTTATTTATTCATTCACTCACTAAAGGATATCTTGGTTGCTTCTGAGTTTTGGCAGTTATGAATAAAGCTGCTGTAAACAGCCATGTGCAGTTTTTTTTGGGGGGAACATAAGTTTTCAAGTCCTTTGGGTAAATACTAGAGAGACCAATTGCTGGATCCTATGGTTTAAGGGCATGTTCAGTTTTGTAAGAAACCACCAAACTGTCTTTCAAAGTGGCAAAGTGTACCATTTTGCATTCCCACCAGCAATCTATGAGAGTTCCTGTGGCTCCACATTCTTGTCAGCATTTGGTAGTGTCAGTGTTCTGGATTTTGACCATTCTAATAAGTGTGTAGTGCTCTCTTATTGTTGTTTGCAATTTGCTTTTCCATGGTGATATGTAATGTGGAGCATCTTTTCATATGCTTATTTGCCATCTGTATATAATCTTTTTTTTAAAGTATCTTTATTGTTTATAAGTATTACAGCTGTCCCCTCCCCCCCACCTTCAAACCCCCTCCCTCCCACCCCCCCTGCCAGCCCTTCACCAGACTATTGTCTGTGTCGATGGGTTATGCATATATGCTTATAAATCCTTTGGTTAATATATCTTCTTTGGTAAGGTGTCTATTAAGATCTTTGGCCTTTATTTTTTCTTATTGTTGAGTTTTATGAGTTCTTTGTATCTTTTAGGTAACTGTCGTTTGTCACATGTGTCTTTTGCAAATAGTTTTTCTGAGTCTGTGACTTGTCTTCTAATCCTCCAGTGCTGTCTATTACAGAGCATTTTTAATTTTAATGAATCCAGTGTTTCCATTATTTTTTTCATAATTCATGTTTTGGTTTGTCTAAAAAGGCATCCCCATACCCAAGGTCATCTAGGTTTTCTTCTAGGAGTTTTATACTTTCGCATTTTATGGTTAGGTACATGATCTGTTTTGAGTTAATTTTGTAAAGGGTGTAAGGTCTGTGTTTAGATTCACTTTTTGCATGTGGAGGTCCATTTGTTCCAGCACCATTTATTGAAGATTAGCTTTGCTCCATTGTATTGCCTTTGTTCCTTTGTCAAAGATCAGTTGACTTCAATGTGGGTCTATAGCTGGACTCTCTATTTGGTTCCATTGTTTTATTTGTTTATTCTTTTGCCAGTGTTGCACGGTCTTGATTACTTTAGCTTTGCAGTAAATTTTGATGTCAGGTAGTATCAGTCCTCCAGCTTTGTTCCTCAATATTGTGTTGGCTGAATATCTTTACATGTGCTTATTGGCTATTTGTGTATCTTTTTTTTTTTTTTTTTTAGAAATATCGATTCAGACCCTTTGCCTATTTTTAAAAATTTGTTGTTTGAATTTTTATTATTGTTATAAGTGTTCTTTATATATTCTAGATTCAGTCCCTTATCAGATGCATGATTTTTAAATATTTTCTCCCATTTTTGTGGGTTATCTTTTAACTTTCTTGATGGTGTTTTTTGAAGCACAAGGTTTTAATTTGGTGAAATTTAATTTATCTATTTTTCTTGTTTTGCTTGTGCTTTTAGTATCATACCTAAGAAACCTTTGCCTGATCCAAGGTCAAGAAGATTTATACCTAAGTTTTCTTTTACGAGTTATATAGTTTTAGCTCTTAGATTTAGGTCTTTAGCCATTTTGAGTTAATTTTGTGTGTGTGTGGTGTGAGGTAGAAGTCCAGCTTCACTCTTTTGCACGTGGACATCCTGTTGTGCCGGCACCAAAGGCTACACTTTTCGTTCAGTTGTCTTGACATACTTGTCAAAAGTCAGTTGGCTGTAAATGTAAGTGTTTGTTTCTGCACTCTCCACTCTACCCACGGATCTAGCTGCCTGCCCTTAGGCCAGCGCACTGTCTGTGCTGTCTTGATTACTGTCACTTCGTAGCAGGTTTTGAAATCAAGAAGTGTGAGTCCTCCAACTTTCTCTATTTTCATGATGGCTTTGGTTTTTCTCGGTCCCCATATGAGTTTTAGGACCAGCTGGTCCCTTTTTGCAGAACAGGCAGCTGGATTTTGACGGGGGTTGCATTGAGGCTGTAGGTCAGTGGTAGTTTTGCCCTCTCAACAGCACTAAGTCTGGATTCTGAAGTACCTTTTTCCTGGGTGCATCACTCAGCTCCCCTAATCAGCGAGTCTCCTGAGGAGACACTTGGAAGCCCATCTTCCAGCTGAGCAAAAATCCAGGGCTGTCCACCTCTCTTCTCCCTGTTAACGAAAGCAACACAGTACGATGTATTGTTTAATTTAAGGCCAGAGGTCTTGGATAAAACATTTAACTCTTGAATTAGAAATGGGAGTACACTTGGCCCTGGCTGAGCCTGTGACGGCCCTGGTTTCTCTATTCGGATGGCGTGATGGGGATCCCTACTGGTCCCCCCGCACTCCCCTGCCTTGGGAAGGTTGGTGAGACCTGGGGCCCTCACAGTATTGGGCTGAGGCCACATTTTGACTAGTCTTACCTATTGGGCAAGATGTGGCATTTCATTTAAGGAAACGGTTCTGCTGCTTAAGCAACTTTTGTGCCCCTTGCGTCCCCATTTCACTGGCATCATAGTTTGAACAATGGAATAAAAATAGGAAGGGATAAAAAAAATAAGAGAATACTATTACATATTAAAATATTAAAAGATTAGTGTACATCCCTACATGCACTTACGCGCTCCAGATGTAATGCTTTGGCACAAGTCCAGGATTGTATCCTCGTGGAAGGAGAAGTAAAAAGTGCAGAGCCTACATGTGTATCAATAAGAACCAGGTTTTCCAAACGTCAGGAACACCCTGCAGGTCCGCTCACACCTCAGCTCGCTCTGAGCTGGGGCGGGGAGCTCCATCTCAAACAAGACGGTGCTAGTGCGCGTGGGTGGGTGGACTTGTTTACTACTGGTGTTTCGAAGAAGCAATTAGAAATGCATGAATTTAGGCTGAGTTGTTAACTCGTTTCTGGAGAGGAAGAAGTTATATGCAATAGAAATTATTTTTTTAAATCATCAAGGATATGTTTGTTGGTTTTATTATTTATTTAAATTCTCATCCGAGAATATTTTCCCATTGATTTTGTTTTTAGACAGAGTAGAGGAGAGAGGCAAAGATAGAGAGAAATCAGGGTGAGAGAAACACATTGACTGGTTACCTCCTGCCTGCACCCCGACCAGGGCCTAGGCTGGGGAGGAGCCTGCAACTGAGGTCCGATCTTTGACCGGAATTGAACTCGGAGCCAAACTGTCTAGGGCTGTTTATTGATCTGAGAGAGAGAGAGAGAGAGAGAGAGAGAGAGAGAGAGAGAGAGAGAGAGAGAAAGAGAAAGAGAGAAACACTGACGTGAGAGAGAAACATTGGTTGGTTGCCTCCAGTATGCACCTGCGACCAGGGATGGAACCTGAAACCGAGGTGTGTGCCCTTACCAGGAGTTGAACCTGCAGCCTTTGGTGTATGGCTGATGCTTCAATCAACTGAGCCTCCTGGGCAGCGCTGCAACAGAAATTGTTTGAGAGCTTTATAATCTACGCGCCTTTGGTTTACCAGGCTCTCAGGACCTCAGCTGCTGGAACAGGCAGTTTGTAGGGATTTTGTTGTCCGTTCTTCAGTGAGGGTGTGTGCACATGTACGTGCACATGGAAAGTTAGGGGAAAAACACAATGATATAACCCAGCCCCAAAACGAGGAAGCGTGTTTCAGAGCTGAGTTTCTAGCCTCGGAAAGTGCAGCTGAGCTGACTGGGAGAAACCTCTGCCTATGACACATCTCCCACCAGGGTGGGGGGACTGTTTCTCTCCAGCATGGGCTTTAGTTTTACAAAAGCCCTGTGAAGTCTTGCAGACGTTAGTGGTTTTCTTAAATCACACACGTTTCATGAAATCTGGGCTGGGCAGGGCCTCACTAATCCTGGGCCAGCATTGTGAGTCAGAAAATATTTAAATGACCGCCTGAATCCTTTGAGGAAAGAGAGTTGGCAAGTTAATTGAGGGCGGTGGAGTGACTCTCCACAGCACTGCAGCGAATGAGTGGCAGAGTTGATAGCAAGATTCACAGCTCTACTTTATTATGCTGATAAAGTCACTTTATCTCTTAGAGTGAGATGGTGATGCTACCAAGTTTTATTGAGCACTTATTTCACACTGGGGGCTGGCTTTTCACACTTGTTTTTGGCAGTGACCCACGGTAAGAAATAAATCTAGACTGTAACATGCCCTTGTGGAGATCTAAAGCAAAAGTTTGGTAAAACAGCTCTCGCTGGTCTGGCTCAGTGGATAGAGTGTCGGCCTGTGGATTGAAGTGTCCTGGGTTTGATTCCAGTCAAGGGCACATGCCCAGGTTTCAGGCTTGATCCCTAGTGGGGAGCATGCAGGAGGCAGCTGATTAATGGCTCTCTCTCATCATTGATGTTTCTGTCTCTCTCTCTCCCTTCCTCTCTGAAATCAATAAAAAAATATAAAAAAATAAAATTAAAAATTAAAAAAAAGTTTGGTGAAACAATACTTACCATATGAATGTCCAGTGTGTGTCCTCAGATAATTCTTCCCTCCCCTCCCCCCGTCTGATAATTCTTTTCCACATTAGTGAATTTCTGATAATTCTTTTCCACATTAGTGAATTTCTGCTTTTTTAAAAAGGATGGTTGTGAGACCCACTAAATGTACTTCACTAATGGGTCAAAAGCTGTTGCATGAAAAACACTATCCTAGACAATTTACTATGTGCTTTACATGTTACTATTCATTTAGTCCTCACAGTGACCTCATGGAGGGGTCTTACTATCCTCATTTCTATGGAGGAGGCACAGAGACATAACTTGCCCAGAGTCACACTGCCAGTGAGTAGTGGAGCTGGGACTGAACCCAGAAGGTCTGAGCCCTTTTAAAAGTTCCTGGTGTGAATTCAGTCACATACCTCTCTCTAGTCGTGAATAGGGAATAGGGTGTAATTTTATATCCTAATGAGTTCTTACATATTGAAAAAGTAGTCGCAAAATAGATACAAAATTAATATCCCTTTTGTAACCTAAAAGTTGCATATGAAAACAAATGTATCCAGTAGGATGGCTCTAATCAATATATAGACAGATGTTATTCTTCTTAGGAATTCGAAGGAATTGGTGAGTATGGGGGCAGGGGGAGGGTTCAAGTCTGCAGGGTAGCAGCAGCCTGGCGACTCAGGGAGCGGTTGCAGTTTGAGTGCAAAGACAGTCTGCTGGCAAAATTTCTTCTTGATAAGGGAGGTCAGTCCTTGTTCTAGTAAGACCTTCAACTGATTGGTTGAGGCCCACATTATGAGGAGCAATGTTTTACTCAAAGTCTACTGATTTAAACATTACTTGCATCTAAAAAAATAACCTGCATCTTCATAGAAATGTATAATGTTTGACCAAATATCTGTGCATTATGGTCTAGCCAAGTTGACACAAAAAATTAAGCATCGCAGGGGGTAAGATGCCCGTTTGAAGTTGCTGAGAAGAAAGGAAAAAGGCAGTGGGAAGCAAGAGTGTGATATTGTTACAAACAGGAGAATGTTTTAGAATGAACTACCTTTCTCATGATGGGTTGCAAAGTGAGTCCATCTCCAGTTCCCATGTCCCCTGGGAAGGGGGGATAGGGGGGGCAACATGGGCTGGCGGATGGGGAACAGATTTTCGTGCTTTGAGTGGAATGGATTTTTCTTACCTTTCACTTTTAGACCAGACACCTGAGAATTCATGGCCCCAAGTAAACAGACTATTATCTGCTCAGTGGATTTATCTGCAGGGGCCCATGAGTGCTAATGCAGCATTTGTGTCTCAGTCTAAACATAGAAGACTTTGCTCCCCCCTCCTGTGCCACAAGCCACCACACAGCTATGGTGCTCTGTGGGTCACTGGCCACAGTAATTGTTGGATGTGGGTTGTCTGGGTGGGACCTCAGGCTATATATGAGAAATGGTATCCAGATAACATCAAATTTATTATAGTTTTTATTTCATTTTATTTTTATTGAGATATAATTTATATACCGTAAAGTTGACCCTTTAAAATATACAGATGAATAGATTTTGGTATATTCACAAGGTTATGCAGCCATTACAACTATTTATTCCAGAACATTTTCATCACCCCAAAATATAGCCTTTATTTTGAAAGTAATTTAAACATGAAAGAACACTGTCTTCTGGATCAATCCCATCAGCAAATATGCTGTTATTTCTCCCAACTTAAGGGAAAAGCACAACCCAAATCCTCTTCTCTCCTGACTTCTCCCTCCAATTCTGCCCCCATTTCTCTCCCATTTAGAGCCAAACTTCTTGAAAGAATTGTCTGGACTTGCTGACTCAGTTCTTTTCCTCCCATTCTCTCCCACTTAAGAACGTTGTGATAAAATGCTCATAATATAACATTTTCCCACCCTAACCTTTGTAACTGTCCAGTTCAGTAGTATGTTCACATTTTTATGCAAATAATCTCCAGAACTTTTTCATCTTGGAAAACTGGAACTCTACATCCTTTACACAGCAGTTTCCATTTCTCCCTCTCCCTGCTCCTGGTAGCCAGCATTCTACTTTCTATTTCTACTAGAGGCCCAGTGCATGAAATCCATGCACGAGTAGGGTTCCTAGTCCTGGCTGGCAATCAGGGCCGATATGTCGGGTGACTGGCGGGGTGATCAGGGCCCCTGCTCACACCCGCCTTGGCTGGCCTGGCGCCAGCCCTGCCCCCCGCCACTGTGTTGAGCATCTGCCCCCTGGTGGTCAGTGCATGTCATAGCGACTGGTAGTTCTGCTGGTTGTTCCACTGTTTGGTCTATTTGCATATTAGGCTTTTATTATATAGGATGAATTTAACCACTCTAGGTACCAAATATGAGTGGAATCAGTATAAATAAGATACTATCTTTTGTGACTGGCTTATGTTACTTAACATAATGTTTTCAAGGTTCATCTTGTTGCACGGGTCAGGCTGAATGATATTCCATTGTATACAGACCACATTCTGTTCATCTGTTGAGGGACCCTTGGTTGCTCCCGCCTTTGGCTGTTATGGATAATAGTGTCTCGAGCATCTCTTGCCCCCGTCTGCAGTGGCTGCCATGTCGTCCGTCCCTGCTGTCCCCTGTGGGATGCTCCTTGGCCTCTACGCCCTGTCCCGGGTGATCGTATAACTGTCACCTCTTCTGTGCACACTCCTCCTGCCACCCTCCATTTTTTCTCCTCCTTCCTGCTGTCACTCACTAATACAGGGTGCACTTTCCTTACTCGGCCTGTGGTCTGCCTCCCCCACCAGAATGTAAATTCCGTGAGAGCTGGCTTTTTTTTTTTTTTACATTTTGTTCCTTGCCATATCCCAGCACCTGTCCTGGCACCGGACAGACATTCAATAAGTATTTGTTGAACCAATAAATGCAAGTTTGGAAAATAGATAGAAAAAGCATTTTATGATTCCTCTATTATGACACAACTTTGCCAGCATTTTTTCTTACCTGTAAATTGTTGTGTGTGTGGTGTATGTGTGTGGTGTGTGTGTGTGTGTGTGTGTGTGTGTGTGTGGTGTGTGTG